>LTDI01000068.1:0-37882 GCA_001654545.1 Fusarium agapanthi | reverse complement strand
TTTTAAATATTTTACTAAAATTAAATCTACCTAGAGGCTGTCTAAACCTATTCTAAATTCTTCTAATTGTCTAGAATTACTTCTCTTACTTATAGTAGTCTGGTGATCTGAAGGTGTCTTGCCTCCCCTGTCTTCAATGGTCCCTTAGTCTATGCTTTGTTCATGAAGTGCCATTTCTCTGGACTTCGTGTTTCAAACGCTCGTCACTACTCAGGTCATGCAGGGACCGATGACCAATAGCTAGTATGACCAAACTTGGTTGAATATGCCAAGTATTACTAAGTTATCTAAATTTGTCCTAAGCTTATGCTCAGTCTATCCTAAATTGTTCTAAACCTGTACAATTATCTATTCTTCTCACTTCTCCTAGGTACGCTTCAGGTCTTGAGCTTCTGTGAGGCCACTGAATCTTGGGTGGCCCAAGCTCCACTAGGTATCAACGGTGCTGATTAGTGGCGTGGCTCCACATCCAACGCCCATGACATTCATCAGCAGCCTTGAGCCTCCACTCACTGACGAATACCTCCATCTTCATCTTCAACCTCATCTCGCGCTCGATGGTACAACCTCGATTTTTTTTTATGCTTCGCAAAGAAGCTATTTCTCACAGCAACAACAAAACAGAAACAACATGAGCTCGAGTCAGCAAAATGTCGCCTCCATTGTTGAAGACCGTCCGCACATTGAAGGATTCCACATTTGAAGCTTGTGCCTGTATCCGTACACATCTGAAGGCATCTGCATCTGTAACCGCAGAGAACAGAGCCAAAGCTGACAGAAATGACCTCAAATCCCTAACTATCGAGTTAAGACTTCTTGGAGGCACACTCTATAGTCTTGAGTCCCTCATCGTTGAGTTGTCTGTAGACAATGATGCTCCCGACAGCACCCTTGGCATCACCCCTAGCGCCTCAGGATCCGAAAATGACCATTCACAAGAATGGCCAATTGTTGATGGGTATGAGATACTCCTCACTGCCATAAAATCCTTTCACCATCTCGCCACTTCTGATGGGATCAAAGCCGCTAGATCATCACTCCAGGACATCCGATCCAAACTAGCGTTTGTGCTCGGAGTCTCAGACACCCTCGAGGATATCTCACTTCGGCTCACTCTACTCGAATCAGAACCATTACCCCAATTTCTGGTCCAGAAGGAATATGACCCAGATGCTATCGAGTCACCTGTACAGACCCCCTATGACGATGAGCAGGGTGAAGCAAGACCCGAAGATGTTTCCGCTTGGCTAAATATCCTGAACTCACCTGAAAATGATCGCGAACCTGCAGAATACAACAAAGAGATCACATTAGTCCAGTCACGCCGCATCACAGAGCCAGCATATAGAATAGCGGCTATAAGATGGCCAAAATACGCCGAGATCTACTGGCAAAAGCTTCGACCCCAGGTCTGCTCCCTCTTTCGTATCCAAAAGTCGTACAACTTCGTACAGTGGGTTCTTGAGTATTCCAGGGAGACATACCCTCGAACATTCGGCACGATGGCCCTTTCGCCAAGATGTCTTCTCGAGCTGACTGATGCGCTCTGCAACGGATCTGTCCTACCACTTCATATTGCTGCTGCCCTCGGGTTACCTAACCTTTGCAGAGACCTTCTTTCGATGGGCGCCAACGTCAATCAGCCCGGCTTTCTCGGCACGCCACTATATTGCGCCCTCGTAGGCAGCATGGTTCTTATCACCCGCACAGAGCCAGTGTCGTGGCCGACTCTGCTCGTTGGTAACGACTCTGATGTAGATCAGGCGGCAACTATCCTATTGCTTGTCGAAAATGGCGCAGATTGCTCGTTTCGGTATTCTTGGAAAGATGCCACTGAAGAGGTATCACTAGCAGGTTTGGCTTTTTGGACTGCAATGAAGACCAAACATGAAGCAATATTCACAAACATCATCAAAGGATTTGCGAGTGCCACTCACGGATCAACCGACACCACTAAAGGAGATGCGCTGGACTCTTCTTTTTGTCTCCTTTTACAGCGAGAACCTGTAGTCAAACGTGGTCTGCTTCACCGAACTCGATTTGCGCGCTTGCTCACATACGTCTATGACCTGACTTTGGCCGACATTGAAAAAGAGTCAACGGAACACAATTGGCTCCAAGAGCTGGTAGCTCGACTCATGGTGCACGCCAACATCAAGCTTTCCCCCTTGGGCGACGGAAAGGTGGACACATTGAAAGACAGCAACTTTGCGGCTGCCGTTCGGACTGCCGTTTTGGACTTCAATGTGATCTTGGTGGATCGGCTGATCAAAGACCCAAGGTTCAATGTCAACTTCAAATACGACAAGGAAGAGACTCTTCTCCACATGGCTGCTGAATCTGCACAGAATGACATTCTGGAAATGCTAATTGAAGCCGGGGCCGATATCAGAGCCAGAGATTCAAGTGGTCGCACACCACTCATGGTCTGTAATGAAGTCAGTCCCATGGCTAAGCTGATTCTCGAACACGGTGTACCGACTTTTGATAAGGACAATGGCGGCCGCAACATTTGGCACTACTTTGCCGCTACTAACGAAGACGACATACTCAAATTCTTGTGGGACAACGATCCTTACAAGATCCGCAACTTGAACGCCGTCGATGAACAAGGGCATACGCCACTGCAGTCAGCGTTTGCTCACGTCGAGGCTCTTCAGCAATCTCCCAAGACCTCCACGTCTGACGCACCGTTTGCAGCTTATTTTCTGCTCGAGAAAAGCCAAGGGTATATACGAGCCGAGGGCAATGAGAACCTGGCTCGATGGGCTGTCGAATGGGGCAATCTGGGGCTAGTACGGCAGCTGTTCCATCTCTTTCCCCAGGCTAACATGAATGATGAATTACTCCTCAAGTCACTTAATATGTCGGCTTCACCGGAGATGGTCTCATTGGTACTTGAAAGGGCTGGACCCTCTCGGCCATTCGCTGATGGCACAACGGCAGCAGAGACAGTTATCACAAACGTCAAGCTCTTGAAGGAAGGTAGATTGACTCGTAACCCGTCGTCACATCCTTCCTGCGCTCCAAACATGACGCGCAGCGCCTATATGCAGCTTCTTACGCCTGAAGTCATCAAATCGCGAGATTCCAAGGGGCGAGGCATTTGGCTGCGGTTTACACAGGATGTTATCCCATTGATTAGTACTCATGCGCTGGAACATCCTCCATCCCTCTATTTCCTATCCTCTTTCATAATGATGGCTATATCGTGCTTGGTCAAAGCTGGCGCCCTGGCAGACTACGAGAAGGAGAGCAAAGAATGGGCCATCAGCTGCATAGCGACGAAAGGGGAGTTCTCTGTCATGGAACCGAGATGGGAGAGTTGGCACATGCCCTTTGTCGCCACTATCTTGGCCATCTGGCTTTCCGACGCGAATCGGCATGACGGCGAACTCGGGATCATGGGCTTCTTCAACGAGGACGAGGCGGCACATCTGCTGTGGACGCTCGTTAAGTTCCGCATGCCAGAAGTCGTCGAACTGCTCGTACAATGTGGCTGTGACGCGCACAAGCCTAGGCGGCCTCTGCCCCTTGAAGGGAGATCGGTCTTCGAGACCTTCCTGGCTGATCAGCCTATTGATGTAAGCATGATCCGGCCCCTGCTTTGCGGCACGAAGCCACATCAGATTAGGAAGCAGCAGCAGTATACATTCACAGAGCTTGTACGAGTAGCTGATGAAGCGATCGCTGTGGAAATTCTCGGTCGGTTGATTGATCGGGGATTGGATGTTGATGGCTTGGAAATTCCAGCGTAAGTCTCCTAATTCTGGTCTAAACTCATCCTACTTCTGCCTGAGTTTACGTAAAGATATCCTACACTCTCCTGAGTTTTCTAACCTCATCCTACACTTCCCTAACTTTTCTAAACTTATCCTAAACTTGGGTCATCTAGCTAATTCTGTCTCTCTTTAGTACTTCACCAATGAAATCACCCGCATCATCCCCGTCATTGCTCACGATAGCGATCTGCTCCAAGAGAATCCTCCTAGGGCGATTGTTGATCGAGCGAGGCGCAGATGCCTCTTTGGCACCGCCAAATTCCATCAGTGCCTATCTTCTTGCCGCTAAGCTTGGATATGTGGTTATCCTTGAAATGATCATCGAGAAAGTCGGATCGGAAGAGTTTCCTTGGCTAGCCGTTTACCAACACATGGAGGATCGCGATACTTACAATGCCTTGCAGTTCGCGGCAGCCGGGGGTCATCGTGATGCCCTCACAACACTCTTAGAGGCCACACCTCTGGCTGACAAAATCACTGCTACTAGTCCACGATTTGGCAGAACGTGCGCCCACCTGGCTGCAAAGGCTGGTTCCTTGGATTGTGTGAAGATATTGATGAGATACTCGCAACGTCTGTTCAGTGTGAGAGACCTGTCAGGCAGAACCCCTCTGTTCTTGGCAATCGTTGGTGGCAATCAAGAATTGATTCAGTATATGAAGGATAATTTGTTGGATTATGATAATCCCCAGGATATGGGTATCATCTCACTGAACCCAGTTCCAGCCCAAAATGACGACAACAACGACTCTGACAGTGACTCGCTACCAGAGTCATCTCATGGCGAAGCAACCCACGGGCAGAAAATCTCTGAACCAAGACAAATAGGCGCCATGATAGCAGATGCGATAGACCATTATCAACTCAGCCGAGACCCTTTGTTTAGGTCTATTCTCGACCACACCTCAAGGAAGGATTTAGTGTCTGCCATAATGCCTTGTGGAGGCTGTACTCTTCTCAGTTACACGGCAGTGGCTAACAAGATCCGACCTATGCTGGAACTGGTGGAGTTGGGGTTTGATGGTTTCGTGGCTGGGTGTGAGGAACATTGGCCAGATGGCTTCAACGCCCTTCTTTCCGCATGCCAGAATATCCGAACGCTGATGACGACCGATTTGTTTATCCCTCCAGACAAAGCACTCTCCTTCTTCAAACTATGCTTAGATGTTTATTTGAGGGTGGGGATATCATGGTTCCATCTCCCAATCTCACCGATCCAAGCCCTTTTCAACTCTTCCCGGAACAGTGGACATGATGTTATTTACCATCAGATAGGAGTACTTGAAATATTCATCAAGCACTTAACGGAACATGCTCAGCTATACTGGTAAGTGATGCATAGAAGGACAAGATGCCATACTGACAAGTAGCAGGCGGCAGATGAGGGCCTATGGATTTACTGTCGGGTTCGAGTTTTCTGCAGATGAGAGCATTCAGCGGAGAGTTCTACGTTACGCTCTGAACTTGAGAACGCAAGTTACTTCGAGCAATACTGACGTAACCCACAGTACGGTTCTACATGATGTTATACATCGCTATGCCAGACATGGCAGTAATCAGTTTGGCAGTTTAGCGACATATCACCGTGTGGCCAAACTCCTCATTGAACACGGAGCTGATGTCAATGCGCAAGACTCAGAGCTTGTAACACCCCTACACCTGGCTGCTGGCTATGGTCAAATGGATATGGTGTGGTCACTCTTGAGAGCGGGCGCTAACCCGAATCTTTTGTCTGCCAACGGCTCATCAGTCCTGGGGCGATCTGTTGCCCACGGCGACCTCCAAGTAACTCGTTGTCTGTTGAAGAATGGCGCAAGCCCTTTGGCATTCTACAACATTCCTTTTGAAACGGTTCATGGTAATGTGGATGTCCTTCGCCGGTTGATTGAGCTTGGAATGGATCCCTACCAGGCAAGCCCTGGTGTTGGAAGTACTCTCACGAGTGCGATCTCTGGGGGTACTGAGGGCATGTCATTTGTACTGAATGGAAACTTTGACTTTTATCGCCTTGCAGAACAGGAACCACTCTTACTCAGCGAGATTCTTGCTAATAGGAATTTATCGCCCATGGAGCTCAAAGCGATCATCAAGCGCATGCCACGTGAGTATCGTGCTCGCTTAGTGAACTCTGAACCGGAGGAGAAACACACTCCAGCATTCTCCGTTATCCTCGATGACGATCCGAAGCTCCTGCAGGTGTTACTTGATATGGGTCTGGATATTGAACACGAGTGGCATGTGAAGGGAACACCATTGATGTTTGCTGCTAGCATTGGAGCCTTCAAATGCTTCAAGCTCCTCGTCCGTTACGGCGCACGGCTGGCATATCTCACAACTGGAAGACGAGGTGAAGTCATTGCGAAATCCGTCACTGAAGCAGCAAAGCTTCATCCTCGCCTACTTCAATGGGCCTTGACTGATCGTCACTACGAGACAAAGTATCTCACACAAGCAGCACACAACGGCCCTTTTATCCCTATCAAACTATGGTCCGGTGGATGCCAAAGGGCGGTATATAGACTTTCAGGCAGTGGTGATGAGATCCCCCAGTTACCATCCGAGTCTATGATGGACTCGCTCATCCGATTCGCGAAGGTGAAAAGGGGCATGAGAGGGAGAGCATTGCCTGTCCAACTTTGTATATTTGTGCGGATATTTGAGCCGTTTTAGAGAAACGCGCGCGACCGTTTGTGTGTTAAGAATCCATGGGTTCCGATGCGCAGAGTCTAGAGATACCACAGGAAAGCACATCTGTCTTTCGTATTGGCGGTTGGGATGGCCAGCCCAACGGCCTGCTGTATGATTCCCTGCTGGCCCGGAGATTACTTTGTATGATAGGACTGGATGCATTAGGTGTTGAAGAAGAACTGATAGGATAGTTCAGATGATAATTGTAATGTAGAGTATTGTATGGAAATGTCCCCAAGTCATGAGATTGTAAGCTACTCATACTAGGCAATGAAATTTAGGACCTTTATCCTGAACGGTGAAGAGACTTGGGTACCTTATTTTTTGTCTCACTGATTTGGCCTATAGCCCTGTCAATTTAGGCATCTTGTCTCAAGACTCGAAGTTTTCTTGCTCCCAGGGGGTGCCCAAGTAGCTAAGGACCACAAAACCTGAAAGTTGAACTGCTATTACGTAGCACCTTGAACAGTCTTGTCTATGCATGATTGGTTACTCAATTAATGCTTAAAATTGAGCCGTCTCGTTGAGTACTGTAATGTTTAGCATATGCAGTTTGCTTGGTCTCTTGTAGGGCCACATCGATGCTTGCTGTGTCGCTCCGTCATCCAGACCAGGATCACGAATGTCGCAAAAGTCTCGCCCTATTTTATATAGATTACAAATATGAATGCCAGGGGATGTATCTCGGTTCTGTCTTTAGCCTTGTTAGGGTGCTGATTGGGGGTTTGTCGTCCATGAACAGTGGCATGCGTGGTAAGAAAGTGAGCAAGGCAAATGAGAAAGGTGGGAGGGTATACCGTAATAATTTCTTAACAGACTGTATATCTGATCTCCCGGTATTCTAGTCATGGGGATCATATAGGGTCGAAGATCTAGGGGCCTTCTAACGCCGAGATATTCAAAGTTGATAGGATGATGAATTCGAGGTTGCGTTAGGTATCGAATGCAGGATCTCCCGAACCGAAGCAACTAGAAGAAAGTGACGATTTCCAATTCGAGTTAATTTCAAGATTATAGGTGATATGACACTGAGCTGTGCTTAGTCGGGGAAAGCTGAAGAGATATATCGATTCACGGAAGGACGAGTCTGCGAGGCGAGAGGCTTCATCGTGGAGCTGATGGAAGATAGCTGTTTGATCAAGAGTGATTATACAAGGACGAAATAATAGAACTGGTCTGCAGTATCAAGGTTGGAAGGATCATAACGAAAAGATAGCTCTGTCTCTCGGCATATCACTCCAATACCAAGGAATGAGGACGATGTTTACATCTGAATATTGGCTTTGAATTTTTAGATTGGGTATCTTCTCTGGTCGATGTATGAGGATGGAAGCAGCTGAATTTGACGCTTACAGGAATCGAGAGGGAGTATATAATCGGTCGAGGTCCGGGATATAGATGCTGTGACAGGATGGAAAGCAAGCTTAGCTGTGCTGGAGATGGGAGTACATATACCAACAGTAACAATGCACTTTGTATTCGAAACGAGTACAAGAGCTTTCACAAGATCTCACTTTTAGATAGAATCTATTTCGAGAGTTTCAGAGGGAATCATTCCACCCAGGCCGTTAACAATCTGGCTCTTCCATTACCTGAGGTAGGTATTCTGCGGCCATTTCACAGTAGCCAACCATAGCACCATTTTAATCAGTCAACCAATTATGTTCTATCCATAAAGGTCGTTTTAAGTCCAAGATATAAGAATACCTTTGTTCTTGACTTAATTCAGTGGAGTTCAGTTGTATCTTTCCATCACGTCACTATCGTCATGCGCCTGCCCTATCTGGTTTTGAGAACCCGGATAGACAAGTGAGCACCTTGATGGGCAACCTTGATGACTTTTCCAGTGCCAACACCACCGAATTTGATGCGATGGCCTCGAAAAACAGCCAGAAACAGAGTTGATCTCGGATATTGTCGATGCTGATATAGTGTGCGTTGCATCATTGTTGCCGCGTCTAGCGGGAGGACCCTGGGAGGTTGTCGATAAGGCTGAGACGGTGAGAAATCAGTATAAGAGTGAGGACGTCCCTTGGTTTGACTCTTGGAGTCTTCGAGATGAACAAGCACCTGCTTGATCATCCATTTATGACTGATGATGACAAGACCAAGTCTTGAATCGCCCTGGACGGGCATGGGAGAGGATACTTCTCTGGTCACTGTCAGTTTGCTATCCCCGAAAAGTACCATGGATCGTTGGACTCGAAAGTCTTCCATGAGAGTAATACAACAGCAGCTCGACTATCCTCAGCACTAGCCTCGATCATCACGGAACCCGTCTCTTTGTATCGAGAACTCGCCGCCTTTTGTTCATCGCTTCCTTCGGTCTCCCTCGGCACCGACCTCGACCTCAACCCGGACTCAACTCAACTTCGCCGACCGTGGATACAACGTTTACCTTACCCACGTCCACTCACAAGGTCCACGACCCATGGCCCCATTATCACCGTCTTATTATTCCTGAGTCTCACGACGAAGCCATATCCCTGAGTCCCCCCACGAAGATATCCCGGTTCGACTTTCCATCATGATACAAACTATCCAGCCGAGTTCCGAGACCTTGTCTCCATCCCACGCCTTAGGTTGAGATTATTATGACTGGATACAAGACCAACTTGGGCGTCATTACTATCAGCTCAGACCGGGCGGGGAGACACTCGGTAGCCCCGTATCGAGACAATGCCTGGATCCCGGATTGCCTCCGTGTGATAGCGGACTTTGGTGTGTGATGATGTAGCGAAGTAGTTGATTCTCATGATGAGATGATGTTGTTCTGCCCTTGGCGTGTTGTAGAAGGGCAGATGAGAAGACGCTTGTCTTTACCTGATCCAATATTGATCACTTCACCAGAGATACCTGGTGTTGAAGACAGTAGGCATTCTCATGTCCTAGAATGATCGTCATGCACAGATGTAAGCCTCCGCCGTTATCTCTTACGTCCCAGCTTTATTCTTTCTCTAGCCCCTCTTTCTCTCCCTTACTTATTTCCCTCAAGACATCTTGTTCCCTATCATCACGTCCGTTTGCCGCGTTAGACGTGGGTCACGACAGCTCATCGTTTCCCATGGATCAATCACACATTCTCGATCCCATTTACACTCCCACGTCCGCACCCACACCTCCGGTAGCCCGATGGGTTTCCCATGACTAAAGTCTCATCATGCACGGGCGTAATAGTCCTACGCTTTCACCATTGCTTTGGGATATACTTTCACTGCCTTGTGTTTCCCATCCTCGCTTGGTGTAAGAGGGCCCAACACACCAATCATTGCCCAATCTTGCCAGAGATGCATGCGCGGGATGCATGCATCAATGGGACAGAGATAATCGACTCTGAACCGTTGATGTATTGGCTTTTGTGGTCCCCACCCATGCCCACGTTGTTCTCGATTATCCCTCATCGATCCGTCTCACTTATGCCTATCACACCCCGTTGTTGTTGATAGGCTTGTTCATCACACTGGATCATCACGTTCACGTATCACGATGATGAACTAGCCCTCGCCGTGCAGCTACTGCATGATTATCTTGGCTGTTAATTATCATTTCGGCGGCAAGCGTTACTCGATTGCCGTTGGCTTCACTTTAACATGATCATCCATCAGACATAGCTCGTCTGCTATTGGTTGCCTCACATTATGCGTCCGTCTCGTTGTCTTGGTTCACTACCCCACTCGGTGAATAAGTCTAACTCTTATTCCTCTCACATGCTCATATCCATTCTCATCGCTTCCTCTTACACCTTCTCGCTCTGTGTGTACCCCCATCCGGCATATATATTCTCTTGATTCGTCCACGTACAGGACAAGACGTCTCGGTAGGCCCGAAGGTGAACTACCCCGGCTTCGATGCAGGGTCTTGAGGTACAACATCCTTCTTCTCTTTCTCTTGTAACCCTAGTTCGGGCCCCTACTCACCGGTGTGGACAATGGACGAAGCTATTTTAGTCAGTCCGGCTTGAGCCGTTCTAAAACTCTGTCGTCGCCTGGATGAGCCCCCACTCTCAAGTGTCCAAGTTCCATGGAAGCATGACTTGCTTCAGGGAATGCCTTGTCCCTGGCAGTTAGACTGAGCTATCGGAAACCGGCTCAGGCTAAGATATCCGTAGGCACTGGGTATGTCTCGCGAACTACATCTGCATGCGTTACGTGGCGATACCACTACGATGTCAGCAGCAGGCCTCAGTAGCATGCAAATCCTACCTTTTCTGGAAACAAACTGGCAGTTCCACATCTGGTGCCGTTCGATTCAATAGGCGCAAGTCTACGTTGCAACGCCGGTGGCCATGAAACTCATTTTGCAGTGGCTGCATCTCGGGACGGCGCGAGCAGAGCTTGAGCTGGAGCTTCACGGTGGAGAGCTCTCCCTGTAGTGGAGGCTCGGCGCAACCACTATGCATCATCTCGGCCAATTACAGAAATATGGGCCTCTCACATTGTACATGGGCATGCGGGGTGAAGGTCACTTTGACTTGGGAGGACCCTGAGACTTGGTTGGGTTCGAGACAAGTTGGTGATGAATATGGAGTGGAGTCACTCCCACCTCCATCCACGCCCATGCCCACGTCGGATGCGATAATCAGACAACTGAGAGATGGAGTATGATCGAAGATGGTTGAGAATATGAGGGTTGGAAAAGTATAAGAAGGGTGGTTCATCTCGCTCAAATCGGGTTTTGTTCATCATCCAACAATCTCACTCTTGAACACACACACACACAACACTTACAACTTTTTTCGAAGACCTTCTTCACCAACAACTATCAACATGTCTCCCTGGTGAGCTCACCTCAATCTACCTCTGCATCTTGATGGTCACCGAGCCTGAAAGAGTTGCAATGGTGAAGCGCCGAGCATTCGACTAACAGTATCTAGCTCTTGCTGCAACCACGAGGCCTCTGCCTGCGGCTCCAGCTGCTCTTGCTGCCAGGTTAGCTTCCACGAGACAACATCTCATATATTGAACAGTTTCTAATTACTTGATAGCACTAAATTCTTTCTTCCATCACCAACGACACTCGCCCCTGACAACCACACTCGCAGCCCTTCAAGGGCCATGCTTCCGGGGTACGATACAGGAGGACATCTAATGCGAGCTCAACGAGCAAGTCAGACGGACAGGTACAATGGAAAGGAAAGAAAGAAACAAGAGACATGCTGGTGATGGACTGGAACTGCCAACTTTCGATGGCAGCGCAGTTTAGAGACAATTGAAGCTTGCATGCCTTGAACATGTACCTCATCTCATGTGATATGTTGACTCGCCTTACATGAATCTTGACAACAGTACATAGATCTCGATTCTTGTGGTTATTATCGGAACGACATGGGCGTGATATCATTTACTCGGGAAAATGTTCAGACATGAATGAAGAGAAGCAATGGTAGAAGATATGAGAATATCGTGGCGATATAGGGTAGTGTCCAAAAAAGGCAATGTTCCCCGCTCCAAGGCTGACATGATCTACACCAGCCTGTTCTATGCAGGTGAATCCACTGGCTTTATATGCCATTCGAACTCCAACCTCGATGTCTTGATGAGATTCAGTGATGGCTGCGCCATAAAAGGATTGAAATCACCTAACAACCCACTGGTACAGCTCCTAATACAGAGCGCAATCATCAGTAATTGTGAGGCTGTTTCACAATCATCAAATTACGTCATCGTGAATCTCCGCGTGCACTCTGCATCTTTTTTTCAACCCGCCAAGTCATTGCCAAGTGAGGCTGTGTATTACCAGCCTCGTTCACAAAAAAAATCAGGCTCTTTTCATAAATGCAGAGTAACTCAGTTCTTTTTATCTTTCTGGTGGTATTATCGCCTAGGTTGAGAATTACTCCGTGTGGATATCTCAGTTGATCCTTGCTGTGTTCATCTCGGATCGAATCTCGCTGCCGCTTTTCCCGCCAATATCTAATTTGAGGCGAGTAATATACCATCAGCGACTCTTCTCTTATATTTGAAAGAGTCTCTTCTTCTCCTTCTTCTTTACGGCTTGTTTCTTTCTTCTCCTTCTTTGTCTCCATCACTTGGCCCCCAAGCCCCGGTTCACGAACCAACCTGCGCCGCGTCCGAAGGAGTTTGACAAGTTAGTTCTTGGCCTGCGTACTCATACTCATCATTTACCAAGTATTTGGCAACAACTCTCCATTTTTTATTTTTCTCTTCAGCGTTTATTCCCCTTATTTATCCGTAAACGCCACAAATAAGAAATCATCCCTGTTCCTTTTCCCTTGATTCTTTTTTTATCTTTTGGCGCCAGCGCCAAGAGTGGAGTACCGGAATCCAGCAGCCGAGACGGGGGTCAAAGACACCCGGTTTCCCCCCGAGAATCACGGACTTCAATCTTTGGGCAGCCGAGCCCAAATCCACCAAATCTCAATTCCCTCACCATTGTGTGTGACAATGCCGGATATGCTGGACCCAGGCACACCGACCATCACGCCTCCCGTCTCTCCAGGCGGTGGCGTCGTGAGGCGTCGCTCGCGGAACCCTCTCAAGAACATGATGCAGCATCTCACTGTAGATCCTCCCCCGCCTGATGATGATCGAGAGCCCAGGAGGGCTTCTCTCATTCGGAGGATCAGCTGGCGCAAAAGTCGCAGTCCGTCAGCGCATTCTGATAGATCGGGAGGACAGCCGCAAGACCCTAATCTGTGCATAGCGTGTGCGGGCTGGGCGGCTGATATCGACTCTACGTTTGACACCATGGATGATTTCTTCATGAGAGCCCTGAATCCGACATCTGCGGATACGTTTGAGAACAAGGAGCATTCACTAGGCCGGTTGAAGGAGCTCGAAGAGAATCGCTTCATCACAAAATGTCCCCTCTGCAAGCTCTTCCTCTCAGTGCACATTCCCAGCGAGGGAGAAGGCGATCTGTATCTCTCTGGTTTCTCAAGTCGCGATACAAATTACCTCATCGACAATCAGAGCATGTTTGATCAGGGCCACTCCGCAAAGAATAAGATGAGAGGCGTCAGTCCAGCATATCTAGGCGTGGTCCCCAAAAAGAGCGGCGATGGTGCTTTGAGCTGGGATGTGAGCGCTGATTGGTTCCGCGGGTCGGGTATGCTCTATCGAACGATGCCTGAGCCACCAAATGAACTTCTCAGCGCTAGATCAGAAGGGAAGCATTCACGTGCGAACTCTATGACCGATAATGCCGGTTGGCAGAAACGTGGTATTTGGGGTCGTGAGTTGGAGGGTGTGATTGATATGAGCATTGGAGTGGATTGGCTGCGGTTCTGCGAATTCTATCACCAGGGACGATGTGGCCGAAAACCTGTTACGCGGGAGATGCCAGGGTTCAAGCTCGTCGACTGCGCAAAGAATCCCCCTCAGGTGGTCACTGCTTCTATCACGGAACGATATGCGGCGTTGAGTTATGTTTGGGGAAACACACCGACGGAAAAGTGGCCCAAGGTTATATGGGATGCTGTCATCGCGACCAAGGATCTCGGTATTAGATATCTCTGGGTTGACCGTCTATGCATGGAGGAAGTTCAGCCCGCTGAGCGGACGCAGCAGATTGCGAGGATGGATGATATCTTTGAAGGTGCCATACTAGCTATCATTGCAGCTTGTGGCGAGGATGCGGATTATGGTCTTCCTGGCGTGGGATCACGAACTCGACCGGCTCAGCCAAAGTACGAATTCGTCAATTCCAACATCACACTTGTGTCGAGTCTTCAAGATCCACGGTTGGCGATCAAGAACTCAACGTGGTATCAGCGAGGGTGGACATATCAAGAAGGTCTTCTTGCGAGACGGCGCTTGATCTTTACGGATCAGCAGATGTACTGGGAATGCGAGGGCATGTGCTGTCCTGAATCACTCATCCTACCGCTAGAGTACTACCACGACATGGAAGAGCAGCGACTGTGTGACTTTATGCGTCCTGGTCTCTTCAACGGTGTGTCATTTGTTGATGGAAGTTGGGAGCGCTGGAAGAGACTACTAGGCAAGGCTGAAGATCCAAGCACGCTTAGTATCTTCCGAGAAGCGGATCAGCACATTGGAAACTACACACGACGAGACTTGACGTATGACCGAGATTCGCTAGATGCGTTCCTCGGCATGCTAAGACGTCTCGAGACGACCGTCGGCCGCGGAAAGATGTTCAACATCCTCGGCATTCCCCTCTGGGCACCGCAAATGGACCAAGGCCCAGCAGTCCAAGGCCTCCCACGCACCCGCGACATCTTTGCCCTCTCGACATGTTTCTGGCACCATAAAGAAGGTGTCATCGCCACAAGACGTCCTCACATGCCCAGCTGGACATGGGCAGGTTGGAAAGGCCCCGTTGATCTCTACTCCTCTATCACAGTGGTAGATCCCAACACAAAAGCCGTTCAACGCAAGCATAACCACCATCACTACGTCTCCGCCACACACGTATCACGCAACGACCCCAATTCTATCCGCTGGACGTACTCACCCAACATCGTCCTCGTCAACCGCGACGGAAGTGTAGCATATGACTTTGGCGCCTCGACCGCCGTAACTGGCACGCCCCCCTCCCCACCGAATCTTCACACCCGCCCCTACGGCATCCACGTCCCCAACCCTTTCGTGCTCGACCGCGTAAAAGCCCGTTCTCACCCCGACGGATGGGTCTTCAACCGCGTCAGCGTAGACATACGGATGAGTCGCGGGGCGGGTTCGATGCGCGAGTACATTGAGCGCCATGCGCGCGGTGAACAGATGACGGTGCTGTGGTTTGTGGAAGAGGCGCTTGTTATGCTGCTTGTTGTTGAGAGGACGGAGAGGGAGGGCAGGATTGTCTGGGAGAGGGTTGGGAGGATGAGGATGGGGTTTCCGGAGGAGGCGAAGGATGTTGTCAAGAGGTGTGGGCGGTTGGAGAAGATGGTGGAGGAGTTGCCGCTGAGGAGACTGGGAGAGGATGTTGTTATTGAGTAGGGGAGTGTGTTATTAGGGTAGTATATATTGTAATATCAGGCATTTCGAGTGATATGGAGTTTGATGAGTGAAGCAATCGTAGTTTTGGCGTTGGCTTCGTCCGCTGCGAATCGGGCCAAGTGTGTTGGGGAGATATCTCTGGAAGCCATCAGTGAGCAAGGCCTGTATACGGCCAAAATCTTTATACTCATCATATCCTCCTTAGATCTGTTTCTTAAACGATAAAAGAAACAATCTTGGCCGTTGAGAGTCAGATTAGTCTTGAGTTGGGCTTTACCATTCCGACAATCGGCTGAACGCTGGAACTCTAGATCAAAAATGAAATTAAAAATTAGATAATACGAATTCTTGTGTGATCATACAAATCTCTTCTGTCCTGTCTTATTTCTTCACAAGTGAGTGCTTGTTTGGCTCAGGTCAGGCACATCGGAGAGAAGACCGAACAGGGCAAATCTTTGGTCGTCGGCAACATGACCGTGTCGATGCCGAGGAGCCACTCGCGCCAAAATAGCCCGAGAGAACGGGGTCATGATTAAAGGTGAGGAGTCCGATTGCGGGGACTGATGTAGCACTAAGATGATCTACAGATAACTACTACCTAAAGATATAAGAAGACGGCGCATGATGAGCCGACGATAGCAGTACAACCCCAATCTCAAGTGTATACTGTAACAACCAGCTTTATCTCTCTAGACTGAACAATTGCAATTGTAACCGCCATCATGAGTGATCTCGCAGCAATGGAGTCTGAATCTCCCAACATCCCACCCCCTCGAGGTATTCACCCTCACCCTCACTCTCCCACTCAACACTCACTAACAACCCCAGAAATCCAACTCCCCTCCTCCGTCCCAACCCTCGATCAAATCCTCTCAGCAAACGACTTCTCTCTCGCCGCGCAAAAAGCGCTATCACCAAAAGCATGGGCCTTTTACTCCTCCGCCGCCACCGATCTCGTCACAGTCTCCAAGAACAAGGAACTCATCCGCCGAGTCATGCTGCGCCCAAGAATTCTACGGAATGTCGCTGAAGTCAGTATAAAGAGAAATATCTTGGGTCTGGGGAGCAAGGCCCCGTTCATCATGTGTCCTGCTGCTATGGCGACGCTGGCGCATCCGGATGGTGAGCTTGGCTGGAGTAGAGCAGCTGCTAGTGAAGGAATCTTTGAGATTGTGAGTCACATACCCTTATTCACAGTGAATATCTACTGATATTGTTAGATATCAAGTAACGCTTCCTACTCTCTCCCCAACATCGTCGGCGCAGCTCCCTCAGGGCATCCCTTCTTCCTCCAACTCTACGTGAACTCCCACCGTCCCAAAACAATCGAACTCCTCCGCCGCGCTCGCTCCCTCGGTATAAAAGCCATCTTCGTGACCGTCGACGCCCCGGTTCCCGGAAAACGCGAAGCCGATGAACGAGCCCCCCAAGCTGTTGTTATAAAATCTGCCATGAGCGGCAGTGAGAGCAGTAAAGATGGTAAAGGCAGTGGGCTGGGACGGCTGATGGGGCAGTACATCGATAAGAGTCTCTCGTGGGAGGATTTGGAGTGGATCAGACGGGAGAGCTCTGTGCCGATTGTGCTGAAGGGTGTTCAGACTGTGGAGGATGTTAAGTTGGCGGTTGAGTATGGTGTTGAGGGTGTTATGTTGAGTAATCACGGTGGAAGATCTCTCGACGGGTAAGTCCTCTACCATCAGCCATTTGAAAATGGAGATTTCTGACAGATTTACAGTGCTCAAGCTTCAATTCTCATCCTCCTTGAGGTCCGAAAGCGGTTCCCTGAAGCTTTTGAACACCTTGAGATTTTTATCGATGGAGGCTTTGAGCGCGGATCTGATATCCTCAAGGCTATTGCCCTAGGAGCTACTGCTGTTGGAATCGCAAGACCGTTCTTGTATTCGTTGGTATATGGGCAAAAGGGGGTCGAGCACCTTTCACAGAGTAAGTTGACTGAACCATGTTTCTGTGGCAGTGACTAACATGCTGTTTAGTTCTCAAGGATGAGCTTGAGACATCGATGAGACTCGCTGGTATTACTAGTTTGGATCAAGCGACGCCTGAGCTTGTTAATACCTTGGATGTTGACCATTTGGTTACATCTGGACGTATTGAGCCAAGTTCAGTGTCACGTAGAGTCAGAGCTTCAAAGCTGTAGGCGGAAGTTTGCAAGATGTTTGGCTATACCAATTATAAGTTGATAGAGATAGAATCACTTAATGATAAAACCCTACGATGAAGCCTTTAACCTCTCCTGAAAAGCCTTGACAGCATCAACCAACTCCCCATCCCCATCCAAACCAAGACCCTTGGCCCTACTCGCATCAAACCACGGCGGCCAACTCTTAACAATCTTATACAACGCCTCATCCTGCTCCTCCTTAACATAGCCCACCGCCTCTTTCCCACCAACCTTTTCGACAGCATCAAGGATATCCTGAACGCTAACAGTAATACCCGGAAGATTCACAATCCTCGACTCCCCAAACTTCTCCGCAGGTATATCCTTGATCTTGATCAGGTTCTTGACCACAGTCGCAGGGCTGCAGATCCACATTGATATATCCTTCGGCACGGGGAGAACGTTGGGAATACCCTGCAGACTTTCGCGGACTATTCCTGAGGCGAAACTCGATGCTGCAGCCGAGGGCTTTCCAGGTCGAACCACCACCGTTGGCAATCTCACGATGCGCCCATCGATCAACCCCCTTCTCGAAAAGTCATTCACCAACAGCTCAGCAATGAGCTTCTCCGCACCATACGAAGATCTCGGCTGAGGCAGTGTCTTCTCAGTAACATATCCCTCCTCCGGGCCATAAACAGCACAAGAACTCGAGAATACAACTTTGACCCCGGGGAGTTTATTCCTCAGAGCATCGAGAACGTAGCGGACTGAATCAACGTTGACTTTAAGACCGAGATCGAGATTTGCTTCTGAACCACCAGACATAAGCCCGTGGAACAGATAGACTGCTTGAAAGGGCTGAGATGTCATGAGCTGTTCCACGACAGAGGGGTTGGTGAGATCTGCGGCGAGGGATGTGATGCGTTGGGCGTGTTGAGTTGGCACAGGCGGCTCAGAGATGTCGGTTATTGTGAGATGGAGTGAGGGCGAGGAGTTGAGAAGAGGAGCTATGATTTCTTGGCCGATGAAGCCACCGGCGCCTGTGATGAGAATATGCTGCGTATTGGCCATTTTGGTGTTTGGTATAGGTAGACTGGTGATTGTGTTGGTGATGAATGAGAGTGAGTTGATGTGTTTAAATGGTTGTCTCGTCGGATAAGATTGATCCACTATCGCGGGGTGTATGAGGTTATCCGTGTCCCCCGCATAAGATGATGCGGAGTCGACGGAACGAAATCCGAGATGCACAAACTGCGGAGGTGATCATCGTGTAGATTGGCGGAGCAGATATGATGCATCTCTAGTCATAGTTCACTCAGATACGCGGCAGTTGTCCGATCGCGGGGTGTACAGCGGATAAGAATATCTCTTCAGCTTCATACCCAAGGCCTATCACGTACAAACAACAAGGTATTCCCAAACAAAACGCCCATTACCCATCCTATTGCGGCCTCATCCCATAATCAGCCTCGGGATACGTCGGAAGCGACTGTCCCGAAGCATCAACCGTAAACATGCTCGGATCGAACCTGAAAACCGGCGAAAGCCCAAAGCTCATATCGTAGTCAAAGAACGTATCCCCGTCCATGTCAGTGTACACCTGATTCCCCGGCATAACCATATCAACATGCTCAACCGCATTGTTATACACCGCAGGCTGCACCTGTCCCAGGTCCGGCGTCGCAAGCGTGGCAGTCATGCGCTCCAACCCGCCCGCCATGAGATTCGCAAGATGCCACTTGCCAGCCTTGAGCGATCTAAACTGCCGGACCAGGTTCGTCGTTAGGTCGTGGACGCGCTGGCGCTCGATGAGATCGCTGCCGTACTTGACTGCCACTTTTATGAGGAACATGCAGGCAAAGGCCGTCATGGAGAGCATGTACGAGGGCATTCCTACGATGCCGACTGCGACGTCTGGGTCGGTGATTATGAGGTCGATGATGGCGGTTGCGGCGTTGACGGCCTGCATGGCGCAGTCGAGGAAATAGTGAGGGATCGGGGCGTCGTGGGAGAGACCGCGGAAGATGTGTGAGTAGAGATGGATCTGGGCGAAGTTGTAGTGAAGAATGGTTCCTTTTCGAGGGAATGAGCCGATTTGGGTCCATTGCTCTGCAAAGAGTCAGTCAGTATAACTCGGGGACAAGCGTTGATGCTGACTTACCAGGTAACTCTCCCATCCATCGAGTATACCACTCATCAAGCTGCCGTCTGAACTGCAGGATGTGATTAAGGTATACCCTCGGAATCGGTTCTCCCTTATCCGTACCAAAGAGCTCTCGAATATTCCGCAGAATACTAACCAGCATAACCTGGCCAGTCAACCGCTTATCCTCCTCCGTCGCAACCGGTGACTTCAAGAACTGCTCCCATCCCTGAATAGACGAATCCTCCTGGACGATCGAAGGCCGTCCATACAAAGTAGCAAGGTGCTGATCACAGATGTACAGTATATACCACAACCGCGCACAATCCGCCGCTTCTTGACTCTGCTCCTTAATAGCCTGATTATAACTATTGTGCAAATTACACTCCGCAGCGCGTCGAATCGCATATCCCGAGAGCATCCAGGAAAGATCGCTAAGCCAATATGAAGCAACACACATGGCGCGAAGATAATCACGGTCAATGCGGCGCTCAAACATCGACTTCTCCATAAGACGTCGGAACTCTCCGCTGCAGATTCCGTAGATATTGTCGGCTTTTGGGTCGTGCAGTGCAGCTACTGTGAGTGTAGCAGCGGAGAGAATTGGACTCTTGCGGCGCAGCTCTTCGAGGGACATGTATCGACAGCCGATTCCGTACATGTACCTATCTAAACGGTCGCGATACAGAGAAAAGAGACTCTCTGCATCTGCTAGCGAGAGTGCACCGCGAGCGATAAAGTCATTGATGGCGTTTCCTTTTTGGGCTTCAGGGTTATCCGGTGACCGAAGAGCACTGAGTTTAGTCAGGGTATAGAGTGAGTGAATAGGCACATAAGGAAGCCCCTCGTCCTCAGGCGTCGCTTTGGGAGAGTTATCACATGAAGGACCACGGAATTCTTCTTGTGATACAGAGAGATGATGCGATGGATTTGCATGGTCGTCTTTGGGTGGTGACCCTTCTTCTCGGGAGTTGATGCTTTGTAGGGGTGGAAGTTCTGGGAGGCTGAGTTTGGTCATGACTTGTCTTAGAGCGCTGTGCATTTGCTCTAGATCTTGGACCACTGATTCGGAGAATCTGAGTTGTTGGTTATTCTGGAATGGCTAGTGATGAAGGGGGAAGACTTACTGTGACTTTTCATCCATGATGGTTTGGAGACTTTTGCTCAAGACACAGCCTAGATTTCTCTCTGCGCATCTTCGACATGGCGGGCCACTTTCATCCATCAAACATTTGATCTACCACCACACAATTAGCTCTCTCACACGAGAATGCGCGGCAGCTCTCACCTTGTGTTTTCGACATGCTGCACACGCCTTGATCTTGCGTGAGATTTGAGGAGCAGTACCGTCGTTAGACACCACTCCCGTGATACTCTGCCGATGAGAAGCTGTTCTCCCATTTCCATTTCCATTTGGACGAGCTGGCGTCGGGGCCTGTCTCGTCAGCCAATTCTCAAACAAGCACATCAAGACATACTGCCGCATCAGCACTGGCCGCTCCAGCAGAGTCCAACCACGTTCTCTTGGCCATCATGAATCCTTCTGTTTCCGTCCGGAGTCTCTCAATTGACCGTGCCGCGTCAATGAGTCGATCTTCGTGACCAACCCCTGAATACCTTCAGATCGTCACACAGCAGCACAGAATCGCTTATCTCTTAGACATATACCCATCGGCATATACATATCACAGGGGTTAATACCCAGGGGGATTGATTGCAGCGTTTCGGCAAAAAGAGATTCAGCTCTTCAGGTTAAAAAGAGTCAGGCAAAATGTCCAAGTTAAATGGGGAAATGTCCCCCAACTTGGACTAATTACCTCGGGCCAATTAGATGAGTGTTATTGTGCTGTTGTGCTGAAGAGGACCCGTTAATTTGCCTCCCCGCACTCGCTGAGAGTGCGGGGTAGCCGAAGTAGGAATTTAGAGGTGGAGGTTGACACTCAACCTGGGACTGGCCAAGGCTGCTTGCTACTGGAAGTAGTGAGATTTGAGAGACTCATCAAGGTAGAAATTGCTATTTCTAGTGAATTAAGTAAAAGATGAATGGTAGGTCACTTCCTCATGATCTTTCAACAACATAAAGTTGTCACGGACAGTTAAACTAAGTACCTGGCGAGAGAAAGATCTGATTGCCATGGATTTGCTAGAGATGAGTGAAGGAAACACCACAAGATTAACATAAATTATGACTGTTAGCAGATATTAATTTCGGATAATATCTTGGTCAGATTGGCCATGGTCCTTTGTTGTAACACTGTACTTCATGTTGTGTATAGAAGATAAAGTACACAACGAACCGCTGTAACGTCGACCGTTGAATTCAAGACCGACCTAAGAGTGGATGGAAATTGTCCACTCTCATGAAAAAGGCAGAGGCGTCGATCATACCTAGGTAGCAACGTTAGCTGCCTGGTCAGAGCACGCACGTCAGCGACGTCACATCCCCCCACCGCGGGGCGATAACAAAAAAGTCCCAACTTCTCAACACCAAAACCTTCCATCACCACATTTAACCTCCTTTCTACATAGATCTTCACCTCAATAATCTCAAAATGCCAAAGAAACTCTCCAAAAACCCTCTGCCCTCGAGCACCTCAACCCTCTCCACAATCTCAACAGCATCAACATCATCCACCGCCCTCCCATCCTCCCTCGCCGATCCCTCCCTCCCACTCCCCAAGCTCATCGTCTTCGATCTCGACTACACCCTCTGGCCATTCTGGGTCGACACCCACGTAACACCACCCCTGAAACCCAACTCCTCGCACACAAGTGCCACAGACCGATACGGCGAAGACTACGGTTTCTTCAGCGACGTCCCCGCCATTCTCCACGCTCTACCACGCGCCGGTATTAAAATCGGCGTGGCATCGCGAACTTCTGCACCGAGCCTTGCGCGCGACCTGTTAAAGATGTTGCATATCACTGGGCCAGAGGGCGGAAAGCCAAAGAAAGCGCTGGATGTGTTTGAGGGTTTGCTTGAGATTTATCCAGGGTGCAAGATCAAGCACTTTGAGAGCTTGCAGAAGAGGACGGGGATCAAGTATGAGGATATGCTGTTCTTTGACGATGAGCCGAGGAATAGAGATACGGAGAGTTTGGGAGTGACGATGTGTCTTGTTAGAGATGGGGTTTCGTGGGGGGAGCTTGAGAGGGGTGTTACACAGTGGAGGAATAGAAGGGGATATATTACGAGACCAGAGGTTCCAGAGATGGAATAGACGCAAATACTCTGTACGGCAAGTTGGACTTTAATAGAAGCACAGGACATAGAATACCAAGGATCTAGGGAATAAAATAAACAAGTCAATTGTTCAATATTAACAGGGAATCACGATTATATATTCACAACCATATCACCGCTTCAACGGGAGGTTCTAAGCATGATACGCCAAACAGAAAGGGATATTCTCCGTGTACTTCAACCAATACAGCCAGTCCATCTCGTACTTCAAATCATCTTATCCAAAATTGCTTCCAGGGTATGCCAGTCTTCGCCATCTCTAGGATATAATACTTCATCACACAGCAGTCGTCTGTGCCGCGACAGGCTTGTCGTCTTGCAGCTTCAGCTTCTCGTTCGCATCACCGCTCAAAAGAGCATCGTCGGTCTGAACACCATCGTCATGTGCGCCTTGGGGAGATACCGGGTGGCCGTTTCCGTTGACGGCAGCTGCGTCGGTGGTTTCCGCTGGTGTTTCGACAGCTGTTTCGCTGCTGGAGATTTCCACCACGGGCGCGAGACTAAAGGTCTTGGGGATTGTGCAGATTCTCTCGTCTCGATGTTGTCCGTCCTTGGAACCCTTCGCCATACAGACTAGTCTCCCGTTCGAGTCCTCCTCCCACAATAACGGTCCGCTGGGGAACGTCTTGTGGCCATTCTCAAACTCGACGACACCCTCCCAGTTAGGATCAGGGTTACCGAGTTCTCCGAATTTGTAATCAAGCTCGCCGCCATACTGCTTAGGAATGTTCCGTGGCTCAATGTACTGCTCCAGCACACTCTTCACCTCATGATGACCAAGGATGAAAATCTTGGACACGGTGATAGGATCGAACCAGCGCTTGATCCAACCCCAAACAGTGCTGAAAAACGCCGGTGCACCAATCACGAATATGCGATCCAGCGTCTCAGGGTAATGCGCCGTGGCCAGTTGTGAAGCAGCCTGCATATGCTGCTTAAGGTTCCAGAACTGCTTCAGCCCCACGCCCGAAATATCCACAATGTTTGTGCTCAACGTGATAGGAACCTCTGGGTGCTCGCGGTCGAGGAGTTGTGTGCAGAAGGGCATGTTGAAGCGCGTCAAGTTCTCGTACAAAGCGAATAAGCGCAGCAGACCGTTTGGCGTCTCGCCGTCGGACTTGGCTTTGGAGAAGGTACTCGATGCGCCGACCTTTTCATACTCGTGGACGGTCTTGGAGTCGAGCGTCTTGACTTCAAAGACGTAGAGGGGGATTCCGCGACGGTCGCGTCGGCCGGTCCATTGGGGGTACTGCAGATACAGAGTCAGCGCTTAGCCATCCCGAGTTTTCTGTGAGACATACGAGGCGACGGCTGAAATCATAGGCGCTTAGGTCAATGGTGTCGTATAAAACGTCCAAATCGTTTGCCTTGCGCCAATCTTCTGTCTCTTTGAACTGCTGATACGCATCCTCGGCATTCCATCTTCGCGCGCGCAAGTATCGCCTGTAAAGAGTCAGAACCCTGCTTATCAATCGCACCAGACAAAAACCTACAAGATCGAAGGATCATCATGAGAAGGGGGAGGTCCAACTTTCAAAAGACCTCTCTCCTCAAGGACCTTCTTAAACTGGACAAAGGCCTCCTCCTGCTTCTGCGTCAAGTGTCCCAGATGGCCATAAGGATAAGCATAGTCGGCAATGGTGGAAGCGGTAGAGGTGATGCGAGCGGCTGGAGCGCCGGTAGCTTCGAGAGTAGAGGCCATGGGGGGCAAGCGAGATCGGAGGGTAATGATATGATAACCCGGAGATATGGATTATTTTCTGGTTTGTGGGTGGTTGTTTTGAGCGGAAGTGAATGGAAGGAGAGAAAGAAAAAGAGACTGCATGAAGGGGAAAATGTGACGGAAGCGCCGGAGTCGCTGACCATGACGACAGTGGAGTTAGATTGGATCTGACAGCGGAGACTGGGGGCGCGATTTTCGAAAATTAGGGCTGTGAGTGGGGATTAGAGTGATCATGGACCTGAGGATCCGAAAGCCGGACATGTCGGCCGACAACAGTAAAGGGAGGAATTGGAGACAAGAGTAAACTATTCTTTAATGTTGAAGGGGGCATGTTAGACTGGAAGAGATAGGCGATGTCGTCCAGTCGAGTGACTTCGAAGGCAACGTATAGTCCCCTCATGTTCCACCCCGAGAATCTTTACATCTCGATCATGACAGAAACAACGAAACTATAATTGATTGAGGCATCATGACTTTAAAATATTAGTGGAGCCAGCAGAAAACGTCACTAAAACAAACTCACGTTGCGGGCGTCAAAGTGCGGTACGGGCCGGCCGAGGCTCATGCAACGCGTGTTTAATTCCCAACGTTCCAAAGATTGGCACTTCTCACTCGTATCCAAAACCATCCGGACCTTTTGTCTGGGGGATCTACCGCAGGGATTGGCGTCGTCTACAAGGCTAAAACAATCTGCACTTTGATGCTGATGTTGGTAGGACGGTGCCTGGTGATGCTCTTCACTTGTTTCACGGGGTCGAGAATCATGTGGCTTATGCAGAGACGGTTTTAACGTGTGGTTCTTATAGGTTGTTGAATCAGAGGTGTCAAGTGGCACTTTATGTGGTTGTTTGTATAACGTGTAGTGGCTCAATACTTTATCACTGACAACTTTGTATGGTCTGAACTACGAACCTCAGGTCCTGATTCAACTACACTACAATTCTCTTTCTGAATCACTGCTAATACTGCAGGTCATTCTTCTCACAATGGCCAAAATGCGTGTCTTCACATTGCTTCATCCCCCGCTTCGAGAATGGCCTGTACTGTCGGGGCCCAAAGAACCACTCTCATCAGACTGGCCAAACTTGACTTGAACATTCCTCTTCACTCACGGTAGTACTCTCTCAGAACCATATAATAAGGGCCCTCGGCCTCTATTCTCTATACCCCCGTATTTCTCTCCATCTCGGCTCTCATCATGGACGGCTCGCTAGAACCAGCGCCTATTCAGGCCACGCCAGGCAACCCCAGAAAGCGCGCCGCCAGCAGACCTCCCTCAATCTCTCCATCAGAGGCCCAGCAGTTGAAGAAAGCTTGCTGTGAAGTTGTCTATCGGAACATCAACGACCATGTGAGAATCCCATCAGAGTCGTACAAGACCTCATCATCGACGAAACACCATGATAGCCTCTTCTTCATGAACTGACTTGTGTCTTAATAGGACATGTTTCAACCAGCTCCTATTCGGCGTTTTAGTCCATCCTTTGCTCTTCTTGAGTATATAAAGGAGACTCGACCTCGTCCTTCATACCTGGAAAAGATCGATAGTTGGCTCGAACACACTTACCCTCCAGATCTACGCAAGATATCTCGTTCAGACTGCTTCATTCGAGACAAAGACTTGGAAACCATACTCCTAGAAAGACCCCAATCTGCTCCAGCCATTATGGTAGGTAGAAAGAACATCGCCGGTCGAGCTGTCAGCTTTGACCTGGCGTTTTCCACTAAATCGTCCCTCAAGCCATCGTCTCCGGGATTCACTTCTAAAGAAGGGGGTCCGTCTATTGACCCGACGCCTACTATTTACCCAACAGGCACAGGCACGCCCAATCGATCCAACGGGCCTCTCGTAGAGAGTGCCCTCTACAGAGACTGTAACCTTGCCCTCAACAGTATCCTCTTACTCGACTCTCGAACTGAACTCCCGCCTCATATCTCAGCACTTGTCGAATCCCTCAAGAGAGGTCGATCATCTCCTGAGCCTATCCCCCAGGATAACGATGATCTCTATGCCATGGAAGCGGGTGCCAGTGAACCAAAGGTTGAAGAATTTGTTCGCAACAACATCATCCCCCCGAGTTCTAGCACAGATAAGATCCAACGCAGCGATCGTGTCTTTGTCGGCAGGGCCGTTATTCCCATCACTAATCCCTACGCGAGAATCAGTGTTCCTGTTCCCGATCTCCTATATGGGTACCGCTTCTCTGCCTTCGAACACGACCAGCAAATGCAGATCGCAACGCGTGGTAACTTTGCGTTCGCAAACAGCGAGGGCCTCACGTTTCCCTTCTTTACAGTCGAGTTCAAAGGCGACGGACCATCCAGCAAAGGTAGTCTCTAGGTGGCGACGAACCAATGCCTGGGAGCGTCCACGGCCTGCATCCATATCAGTGAGAGATTGAAGGACCGGCTTGAGAAGTGTGTGGATATCGAACCCAGTAAATCGCTTGACAGCTTGAACTTCAGTGTTGCCATGAATGGAACTGAAGCTCGATTGCATGTCGCTTGGAAGGATGGAGATTTCATATATATGCAAAAGATTAAGACCTTCATCCTCCAGCGACCTGAAGAGTTTATCGAGTTTCGGAGATTCGTCCGGAATATCATCGATTGGGGGCGGGATGAACGCTTGCAGTGCGTAGAGTCCGGTCTTGATGTTTTGGTCGAGGAGAGCGAGATGGCGCCCCTGAAGAACAAGCTTTCTCGTCCCAGGTCCAAGTCTGGAGGTAGTTCAATTCGATCAAAGCCATACTAGAGCACTTTGACGGAAGTTCAGTCCTGTATGGAGACGATTGGAGGAGCTTTAGTTCCGGTTTTTGGGACCTCATATGGTCAAGGGGCCTCTGTACTCCGAAGCCGTTGAAGAGCCGTAGTGACTGGCAAGTCATAGATATGAGGTTGAAAGACAGGGAGACCACTGATTCTTTTGTTATCTGGCGTTGTTCCGAGTTATTTTTGGGCTTGTATTTGGCATATGGGAGTTCAAGCCTGTTATAAGGGCGTTTCGCTAGGGTTGGGACAGTACGGGCCCAGGGTCTGGGGAGTGTGTTTGGTCCAGATAGCTGGATAGTTGCTGCAAAGAAGGTTCTCAGGATTGTTCAAGAGCGCATTGTCTCTAGAAATACATGGGATCCAATACTTGAATGCATTTGTAAAGCTCGCTTTTGTGGCTTCATCTACCATCTAAGAGAATGAGGCACTTGGACAAGGCGGTACTTAAGGTATGAGAATTGCATTGTAATACAAATGGCTCGGCTTGCTATTAATCTATCATCGATTCTCCTCTTCAGTCATAGAATCTCCTCATCAACACGACCCCATTAATTACCACGACGGGTGTCCTCCATCAATAACGAGGTTGTTCCCCGTCATGTAGCTACTGGCATTGCTCAACAAGAACAACGCCGCACCCTTAAACTCCTGCGTCTCCGCCAATCTCCCCATTATTATCTCCCTCTCCCACTCCTCCCGCATACCAGGTACTTCCTCAAAGTTGCTCTGCACCATAGGCGTCATGATATGTCCAGGGCTAATACAATTGACACGAATGCCTCCTGTGCCGTCTTTCTGAATAGGACTCCACTCCATAGCAAGGCTGCGCGCCAGTTGGATTACAGCTGCCTTGCTGGAATTATAAACTGGCGAAACAAGACCGCGGTTGGCTTTGAGGCCGGAAATGCTGGCGATGAGGCAGATACTTCCACGTTTCTTGTACTTCATCATTTGCTTGGCGGCGGATTTGGCGGTCATGAAGACGCCTGTGTAGTTGGTGGAGAGCATGTGCGCTACTTGATCTGCGTGGTATTCCACGGTGGGCGAAATGTGCTGGACGCCTGCTGCGGCTATCACGCCGTCGAGACCTTGGTTCTCATCTGCGATGGTGTTTATGAGTTTATCGAGGCCTTCGGTGTCTGATACGTCTTGTTTGCGGTAGTGTAGAGATCCGCCCCATTCTGGGACGACGCGTGCTTGAGCTTCATGCCATCCTTGGTCGGGCTGATCAGCACGATCCAAGCAATATACTGTACTTAGGTTAGTTCCTGCTGAGTTCGATTATGTGGTTGACATACCTTTTCCACCAGCTTCAACAAGACTCTCAGCTAGAGTCAATCCAAGGCCTTGAGCACCGCCTGTGACGACAAAGACCTTTCCGGCGAGTTCAAAGTCTGAGAAACGCTTGCGACCGACATTTGTTCCTCGTGGTAAAGTGAGTTCATGAGCAGGATTCTCTCTAGGGTCAGGGTTCATTGGTTTTGCGCTGTCATTTTCTGTGGTCTGTATTGGTCGTTGACAAATTAGCTTAGAGAGGAATGGTGGTTTCCGGAGAGCAGCTATTCGACCGTGAGAGCATGTCTTGCTAGCGATTGAGCCAGTTGCTCGCTTGAGCATTGATGCAGACATGTTGAAAAAACTACTGCTTCAGTTGAAGTTGCGTAAGATGGAGATTAATTGACAAAGACATCAGGATTTGACCGACATTGTGATATTTTGTACTCATTCATCTCGGTATTTATATATTTTCTGTCTCACATCGTGTTACCAACACCGAATATTTCTTTTGCGGAATCTGACGTCTCGGCGACGTAAGCATTACCCAGCTCGTCTCACCAAAACCTCCCAATACACGACGACACGGAGCTTCTGAGCCACGAGAATGGTATGGGGCAGGGATCCATGGAATCTCTTTTCTGGCTGGAGCTTCATGTCAGCCTGTCGGATCGTTTCATCTCACTTGCTTGTCTGATCATGTTACCAGCTTATCTCCTTGACGTGAGGGCAATTGACGTACCAGATGCATCATCCCCCACGGGGTCCAGTTTTTAGAACAGGTGTGAAACAGAGATCTACCTAGAGGCGAAAAGTCGTCGTGACAGCGGTACCTGAATTATTCCCTACCTACCATGCCCGTTTGATGGATGGGGTGCATAGGGGAGGAAAGAAAACTCAGGACCTCGATCCTAGATGACAAAAAGATTTAGGCAATATAGCCTAAGCTTAGGATAACTTTTACTGAGTTTATTTCGATACCCTATATTAAGGTCCGTTGTTTTCTTGGCCTCCGAGGGGCGTGAAGCTGACATGCGTGGCTAATGGTCATCTTGGATTGCCCATCCTTTTTGTGATGCAATTCTTGCGCATGGGGGAAACCTTTGATCGGCGAGGGCATCGGAACTCATGTTCCGTGGTATTTAACCCTCAATTGACATCAAGTTGTTAAACTGTTTCTTATATCTCGAGCAGAGGCTTCTATGCCCCGGAAGATCTAAATGGATCATTACGTATGAGGCTTATTGCGAAACAGCGATCAACACCATTCCCCTCCGATTGGCTACCATCCTAACCTCTTTCAATCCATTGACTTTATAGAGAGCTATCACGGATACACCACCTAGAGTCACAGATTCCATCTATCTCCTATGCTTCTACACTTCAGTGCCTTGCATGCCAACATGGCTTGTCCCCCAGGCGCTTGATTGGTATTATACCTGTATAACCTGGGCCGCCAGGCGACAGCACTGAGAGCATTTAAACATCAATTCATAACCAGATCTAGCAAAAATGGAAGACGCCAGCAAAACATACAACAGTGAGGATTCCCCAGTCGTCACCGACCTGAGTACTAATTCACCGCTTCTCGGCTTGACGATGGGAGAGCAGACGGGATCCCGTATTCTCCAAGAGCTATGGTCGTATGTAGCAGCAGATTGCTGTAGCTGCATCATCAAGGTGATCCTGTAGTGGCTGAGACAATCGGGCGTGTAAGTCTCAGGTTGTCCGCGGTCTGTTATTGTAGGAAATCTGCTCATGTCTTGTATACGGCACGTCCGGGCTCGCTGGTGAGAAAGTCTAGGTACCTTCATCTATGGTGGCATGGATAACTCAATTTGGCACCCTCAAAATCGCTATTCTTAGAGAGAGAGAGCCCGCCATTAAACATCAAAATCCCCAACTCCAAACTGCGCAAGCTCCTTTCGCTTCTCCATAGACACAAGCTATGTCTAAACAATCTTCGGTTCGTTGCAAAAGTCGAGGCCTCGTAGAGCCGGCCAGGGGAAGGCAAGAAAACTCAGGATCCTTATCCTAAGTGATCAAAAGACTTGGGCAATTTAGCCCAACCTTAGGGGGCTCTTCACTAAGGTTTTTTGGCAACTTTTTTCTAAAGTCTCATCTTTTCTTCCTCCCTGAGGCCAGCCTTTCATTGTTTCCTTTGATAGTCAGCTTACAGCTACAACAGATCGAAAGTATTACGAACCTTTCCGCAGCGACTGCCGCATTTGTCGCAGAAAGATTTCCAGCACCCGAAACAGACTTGAGTTTCTTAGCCTCTCGTTGCTTGAGAAGCGTTTCCTTCCTCTTTGTAGCTTCTTGTTGCGACTCAAGAGCACCATTGACAGTCCAGCACAGACCGTTCACGGGAGCATAAAAATGACCATTTTTGTACGCGGCGAAATTGCAGATGAGGATGTGAACGTTGAGTAGGATGAGGCTGTTTGCCCAAACTATGTCGTTCTGGATACCACCATTCTTCTTGATGACCTCGATTCGAGCATACAAGGTTGCTTCGACTATGGATTTGATGTGATCGGGATCAATAGGCCTTTTCCAAGATTCCTGGAGACTGCTAGCAATGTCCTGGTAGTATTGAACTGACTTTTCCGAACATTCGCATGGTGGCATGGAGATATCGTCTTTGAGGATATCTTGTACGGGGATACCGTGTTTGGGGCAAATGGTGAGGCTGTGGAAGTGGTTCTCGCATTCGGTTAAGAACTCGTAGATGTTGACTTCTGCCTCCGCTTTGGTCATGTGTGGTCGTGGAGCTGAGCCGCCAAAGACTGTTTTACAGATTCTTGAGAACTCGGCTGCTCCAGTGGTCGAGGGGCCGGGAAATGATAGCCCGGGAGTTTTGACGAGAAGCTCATAGCACATCTCGCGTCTGGTAGCTCCCATTGTGGTAAACTACTCGTGTGTATGTTCTGGAACAAGCCAGTGATGAAGTGAAGAAGATATAGCTTTCTCTGTAGCCTTGATCAATATTGAGAGTTTTAGAGTCGAAGTAACTTGGTGTGTCTTGTTTGGAGAAGAAGTCAGTAACTTTACTGGGTGTCCCTTTCTCGTTATGGTCAGGGCAGGCGTCGTAATAAATGCCCGAGTTGAGAAAGAGAGAATAATCCAGTCGCAAGTTAAGTTCAACCCGATTCCTGCCATCACCAATAGTGTCGTTGCAGCCTCCGACTCCCCTGCGAGTGATAGGTGGTCTGCAGAAACAACGTTTGGCAACGCATCACAACATGATTAAGTGAGGAGGTCTCGACCTATAAAAGCTTCGCAGCCAACAACTTTATTTGCAGATATTTCGTCCTTGTGAAGGCATCCTTGTTGGTATTGACAATGAGTGACCAAGGAAGCTGTTGTCTGAGAGCAATCAGCAATCAGCAACACCAAACGCAATATGTGGACGATGGAGAGTGGAAGATGCAACTTGAAGATGTGCTCACGACGTTTACAAGTTTTCCCATGGCCTCATTCATGTGAATCATAACCTCAAACTATATGAAGATCAAACAGAGTGTCAAGGCTACTTCCCCTCCGCGCATACATAAGCTTCGAGGCTCCAACTGAAGCATAGTAGCTTTTTGAAATGTTGATATGAGCCAATCAACTCAAAGATGCTCTGATATATAATTTGAGAGGCAACCATAGACCAGAATATCCTTTTGAAACTAAGATTGGCCGTCTCGAGAATCGCCCTCTTCAATACAGCATTCTGACACAAGATCGCTCCACAACCGCTGTTCATGGCCTGCTATGCTCGTACCCGGACGTGCCATACACAAGACTTGAGCAGTTTTTCTACACGGGGATGAACATTCTTGGTATTAGCGATGTCTTTCTTATGGAGTCGTTATCGTGTTTGAGTTTGTTGAAAAAGAGTTGTTAATTCCGAGTGTGCTCTCGCCTTGCCATGAAACATCAAGAACTGTAGGTGCAGGGTAACTCCTCCATCTTAAAAGCATAACGTGTAAACATGTTAATGTTTAACAGCAAAGCCACATCACGTCCTCATACGGCCGAAATACTCAAACAAGACTCACGATATCTATCGAAATTCACCCCTTTACCCTTGGAGTTCTTAGATATCTGAACGATGTCGTCGTGAAGTCTACAATGGAGATTTTAGCCGCTCACAAGCCGATTCAAGTTCCACCCACCCATTGGAAATGTTCAGTTCTCATTGGCTGAGACGGAGTTCGCGCGGTTCAGCTATGCAGGGGCCTGGGCCTTGGTAAAAGCTGGCATCAGGCGATGACGAAAGTCAAATCTCGCAAGTCAGCTTATTGAAGCTCTTTGTTCGAATGACGATGAGAATTGAATGAGACATCGCTTCGTACATTAGATGAAATCGACGCATAAAAGACAAGAGGTAGCTCATAATACAGCACGAGTTCGTAGGTAGAATAATTATGCTGTGGCGGATTGTATTCCAGGAAAGTTCTCCGACTAGTGGCGCCTTCACGTGCTTTCGAACAAGTTAATTGTCGTCATCGAAGCCATCACCACCTCTAGATAAGCTTGGACAAGCGTTTCAGTTGGTGTCGTGTACAACCAATGGATACATCAAAGGACAAACCTATCAAACACAGCCTAAACACTCGGTACGACCTCTACGAAACCACAATCAATATTAACTTCCTCATCTTCACAGTCTCAGACAAACTCCCTTTACCAGCCTCTTTGTCCTTCCCCCCCACCTCGAGCTCCCTCCCGTCGGGTCTTAGATAGCGCCCAGCCCCCGGTTATTTCCCCCCCTCTCAAAAAGATACAGTAGGCAGCCGTTTTAGCGTCTCAGCTGCTGAACCGCGCTGGAAACCAATCGCTGAAACCTGTCCTGAGCCCTGGAGCTTGGGGCACCTCAATCCAAAGCGGGGGCGGGCTCCGTCACTGCCACAGTCCATTCCATCACACTCTCCCCTGCCTTGATTCTTACCCACTTCCAAAAGCCAAAGCCCACAACTTGTCTTCTCTTCCTTACGACATCGTCATTCATCAGCAGCATCTTCGACTCTCAATAATAGCATCAGCTCGTCCTCAACGACCATCGCGCACGCTCTGTCCCTTGAAAACTATACTAGATCGCATCATTTCTCGACTCTCTTATCTCTAGACGCAATGGCTCCCCCGCCGAACCCCAATCTTCCTCTCCAGGAGAGGCTTCTGGCCCTTGCCAAGACCCTCCAGTGTACGTGGTATCCTGAGATGCGACCTTGCGCGCAGACATTATAATGGAATCGCATTGCTAACTTGGTGTTTCTCCTAGTCGGTTGGTTTGTCGGGTACGTCTTGTCATGAACTTCACCTTTGTCCCGCTCTGCCTCGGTGCGACGAAATGGCCATGATAGCTGTTTTGGATCCTCCGCCTCCCTCTCTGGAGCTCACATCACCAACAAATAGCGAGATCCGTGACTGACAAGCTCTCTTGACTATAGACACCTCATCCTGATCCTTACAACGGGCCGATATTTCTTGTCCTGGATTCGAATGAACTACTACGCCCGCATGGCCCAGCTCTCCTACCGTACTGCCTTCATCGCTGCCGCTGTCACCTATGGCATTGTCGTCTACAAGACCATGCGCGCTCGCGCAAAGACTGGCGCCCGAGCTGCTCCCACTCCCATGGCTCTCCTTGCTGACGAGAACGTCCAGTATCTTGGTAAGAGCTTCTGCAGCATATCTTGCTAGATCCGCGCAACCTTGCTGACCTCCAAAAGCCATGGCCCTTGTGTGGCTTTTCTCTCCTCAGTACCCCCTCGCCTTGATCCCTTACACGATCTACTCGGTCTTCCACGTTGCCACCTATACCCGTGCCAACCTCATCCCCGTTGTTCTTGCGCCCAAGCCTGCGCCTGAGGCTGCTGATGGTGCTTCTCCTAGCCGCCAAGCTGTCAACAGCCCTCTTGCTAATCAGATTGGCGCTTTCGTCAAGGAGTACTATGATGCTTCCATGGCCATCGTCTCCTACCTTGAGATCGCTCTCTGGGGACGTATTCTCCTCTCCGCTATTCTCTTCCAGCGCCGATCTTGGATCCTCATTGTTCTCTACACTGCTTTCCTCCGTGCTCGTTACAGCCAGAGCCTTCATGTCCAGAGCTCTTTCCGCCAGCTCGGTGCTCGTGTCGACTCCCTCGTTAGTGCTCAGGGTACCCCCCCTGCCGCGCGACAGGTCTGGGGAGCTGTCAAGGAGGCTGGCAAGCAGTTCCACGATGCTACTGACGTCAGCAAGTACATTAGCGGCCCTGCCAAGAAGACCACATAAGCCCGACACGACGATACGCAGCTTCAAGTCAGTCTGACTTGATTACACTGAATGGATATGAATTGAGGCATAGCGGAACCAGACAATATAGAAACGCCATGACGCTACGATTGGAACTAGCTGCTCTGCAGTTAACGCGACGACGATTTCAGACTGGCTAAAGAACATGGGTGTAGCGAGTATAGCTGCACAACCATAGGAACGTGGAAAAGAGGCTTGGCCTTGTGACTGCAGTTTTTATTCCTATACTTGGAGAACTTTTCTGGCGACTGTTCTCACGTGCACGCGGAGGGATCTTTGTGGGCCGAGCATATCGACTTGGTGCACAAGGTATTCAGGAGGAAATGGAAGTGCCGATGGGAATGATGGGGAAGCTAACGAAGGAGACTGGATGGATGGGTATGGATTTCCTGGTGTTAGCTTTATTGTATTCGAATCTCAGGTTTGATCATGACTTGTCCCGTTGTTGAAGTGATTTGCAGCATGATACATTGTTCATTGCTCAAGTATAGCTTTCTTGACCTGTAATTTGTATTTCCGTGGAAGACACAAGAAGGCATTGGGAGTATCCGATGGCATAAGGCCCGACTTGGTCTGTATTATAATGTTCAACAAAGAACGAAGCTTCTGTTTAGCTGTATTCCCTGTTAAATCTTGTCGTCGTGAGCATCTCATTCTCGTCGCAGCAACTTCTTCATGTGCTGGAGCCTGGCGATGATATCAAAGCCCGATAAAGATCAGGTCCCTTGGTGGGGCGCAAGGGATGACGTCGCCAGGCAAGTTACGTATGAATCTTTTGAGCAGGCGGCCTCAGCCTGTTCTGTTCATCCCAAACCCATCGCCTCATTTAACGACCACTTTCAGCCGAACCCAACTGTATTTGATCATTTTGAACGCTATTAAGGGACCTCTAAAACGTTACGACCGCTGCTGGTGATGGCTTCGATCTTGCGACAGATTGTCGCGGGGCCGCGAGCTCGGCATCCTGAGGCTGGCTTGGATTTGTGCTATGTTACAGACCATATCATCGCAACGTAAGTCTAGTAATTGGGAGAAGTTTTGCCGGAGGAGCGGTATCGCAACAGGTCCCTTTGAAACCATCTCGTTTTCTGGCGACTCTACTAACAGCTGGCTTCTTAGATCTGGTCCTTCAGAAACATATCCCCAACTCGCATATCGAAACCCTCTCGACCAACTCGTCAAATTCCTCGATTCGAAACACGGTGAAGATTGGGCTATATGGGAGTTCCGCGCCGAAGGAACAGGCTATCCTGATGAATCTGTATATGGTCGCGTGAGGCATTACCCATGGCCTGATCATCACCCTCCTCCATTCAGACTCGTGCCCATGATCATGGCGAGTATGCGAAATTGGTTACATGGCGGAGAATTAGGCGGCGGTGTAGTCACGGGCGACGGAAGACCCATGTCTTCTGGTAAAGATGCCGTTACCGAGGCGCAAAGGAAGGAAAAGCGCGACAAGAGAGTGGTGGTGGTTCATTGCAAAGCCGGCAAGGGACGAAGCGGTACAGTAAGCTGCAGCTATCTCATTGCAGAGGAGGGCTGGAAACCTGAAGATGCCCTTGCGCGCTTCACGGAACGACGGATGCGACCGAGATTTGGCGCTGGTGTTTCGATCCCTTCACAATTACGCTGGATCAGCTATGTTGAGCGTTGGACAAAGGGTGGCAAGAAATACACCGACCGACCCATCGAGATCCCTGAGATTCACGTCTGGGGTTTGCGTAACGGCGTCAAGGTTGATATCGAGGGTTTTGCAGATGAGGGCAAGAAGATCGACGTTTTCCACACATTCAAGAAGGAAGAGCGTGTGGTGGTTGATCCTGAAGCACCCGAAGAGAGTGGTATTAGCGATATGATATGGGAAATGGCCGGTTACTCGGTCACCAAGCAGAAGGAGAAAGCCCCTGAAGAAGCACACTTTTCTGAGGCGACGAACCCAGGTGAAACGCCATCGTCTGCGACTGAGGAGAAGGAGCATGTTGGCAAGGCGAAAACTATCAAACGGAAGGGCACAGAGATACTTCACAAGGTCTCGCCCGCAGGTTCCCACAAGGGCGTTGAGAGAACCAAGAATGACTCTGCTACATCGTCAAAGACTGATGTTACGGAAGCAAACTCGGAGGAAGAACCAGGTGGTATGGCGGTTATTCTAAGACCCAAGGCCCCTATCCGCATTCCCAACAGCGATGTCAACATCTCGGTCGAGCGTCGTAACAAGACCCCCAAGAGCATGGGTCTAACCATGGTGACAGCCGTCGCACACGTGTGGTTCAACACGTTCTTCGAAGGGCAAGGCCCCGAACGAGACGGCAAGGCCCTCGATAGCGGCGTCTTCAGCATCGAATGGGACGCCATGGATGGGATCAAAGGATCCAGCCGTAAAGGCTCACGAGCGTTTGATCGAATTGCCGTAGTATGGCGCGTCGCCGGCACTGACGCCCTCCCCGAAGAAGTCCTCGAGCCAGAAGAGGGACAGCCCGTGCCACAGGTTCGACCGGCGGATTGGAAGGGTGCGAATATGGAAGATCCGGAAAGTCAGAAAGATTTGGGCCTTAGGGTTCAGAGTCCTGCGAGCGCGGATGTTAGTAAGGCGAGTAGTGTCAAGAGTGCCGAGGAGACGGTTGCGAAGGAGGATGGAGGGGAGTTTGAGGGTGTTAAGTCGAGCGGACCGTCGGGAGAGGATTTGTTGATTGGGGATCATGGGGAGGTTAAGGGAGAGAAGAACGCTTAGGTTGATGATATCCATGTATATGACTGTATGGACGATTGGATGTAAGACCATGAGTGTGAATAGAGTATTATACTACCATGGCAATAAGAATGGGTATCTCGAATAGAAAGTGTCCTTCTGTATGACTAGCCTCAGTAGTGTCTACCCCTTCCTCTGTAATGCCTATCCCCTCGATATCCCCCATAC
>LTDI01000066.1:0-61960 GCA_001654545.1 Fusarium agapanthi | reverse complement strand
TCTTTTAAAGTAGGTTATAGGAGGAAGATCTAGGCTAGCTAAAGAGCAAGGCTCTCTAGCTAGCTTAAGTGTAGTTAGGTTTAGGCTATAATTAAGGCAGCTAACTTAATAATATTAACTTAATAAAGCTTTACTACCTAGGGGGCATTAAATATTTAAATTATACTAGACTTTAGAGATGCTTAGATACCTTTTAAGGCTAATATGTAAACTTAAAAAAAATAATACTAGACCTTATAGATACTTAGATACCTTTTAAGGCTAATATATAAACTTAAAAAAAATACCCGGAATTATATACACATCGGTTCATCCAACGCAGTAAATGATCGTGTTTACAGCAGCGAAACAGCGTAACTTGACTATCGAGGCTATGACCTTGCTGACAGGGATATCTCTACAATAGTTCGTGCCTTTACAGATACTTTGGGCACCGTGAAATGCCAACTTGTAATAGATGAAAAATAGGAGTACAACATAAACTTCAGGGTTTTATACTACGGACGATCGATAAGTATCTCGCAATCTCGGAGTGTGATTTATATAAGGCTCATAATGGCTTATTCCCTCTGTGCTATAACGCAATATACTGGCTCACTGCCTCATCCACTATCTTCTTGCTAGAATAGTTCGTTGACTGTGTTTCCTTCAATTCAACATTAGCAAGAGCCTCGTCATTGTGTCACCATAGATATATATTCCACAAACCGGCCAACCTAGTATCTACCATGGTAAACCAAATTGCCCTTGCTAGTTGTTCCCAGCTTGAGTCTGGGCCTGGCTTGATCCCGGAACCGGACCCAGACCCGAATTCTGAGTTGACCTAAACCCGTACTCAGCATCGAATGCGCATAACTCAGAGGTAACATACGGTTGATGGTTGCTAGTCAGAGGCCCGATATTCCACTGCTGGAAGATCCGGTCTAGTCGCTCTCTGATGAGCTTGACGCGTTTCTCGCGGACGCTTTCGAGCGCATCTTGACTCTCAAGAATATTTCTGTTGACCTCCTCGCTTAGGGTGTACAGAGCTTCGAGTCTACCTTCGAGCTCGTTGATGAGCTTGCGGATGGCTTCCTTGTCGACTGGCTCTGTAGTGCTTTTCTTTTCTGTGGGCGACATGGTGATTTCTTGGTTGCGAACGTAGAAAAGAGGTGTTTGCTGTGGAGAGGTATACAAACTGGCAAGGGGAGCGAGAGTGCAGAGAGTTGAGGTTGGTAGTGAATAACTGCAGTGCACTGAGCAATGTAGTTGTAGAAGCTCTTGCCTCCCTCGATGCACTTTCCCGCATCTCGTGCCTCATTCATCAAATTGCATAAACAATGGAAATGTAGCAAAGAACAATACAAGGATAACGACCTGTCAATCTGAATTTACAGGAAATCTAAGATCATATGGACAAAGGTATTCGAAGCAAACGAAACTGAGCCATTATATCGACTCTTCCCAAACACCATAACCCCCCCAAACAACATCCAGATGTGACGCCCTAGATCAAAACACCGTGACAGTGTTGACATGCCCATTCTTCAATACTTCAAATACCAGCCCTGGGAATCCATACAACGTGGTCGTGGAATCACCGTTTGTTTCTGCTCTTCTTGCGCCGCTCTCCTCCCACCCTCCCAGAAACTCACAACTACTGCCTGGACTATCGCCCCAGCCACGATTAAGAACCATGCCGCGTTGCCTTTGCTGAGAGTCGTTTCGTGGGAATGCAGATGCCCATGCAGCATTCATACGGCCCTCGATTTGTGGGAAGGGCGTTTCCGAATCTGTCGGTCCGTTACCGTCATTTGGAGAGTCCAGATAAGCAATTTCCCAGCGACAGCGGCGATGACGATTGAATTCGTATGAGCCAGGTATGTTGCCATGTAGAACCAGCTTTGTGGCTACTAATCGATCGGGAGAGTGGGATATGATGCCGTTCTGACCCTCTGTCTCACCGACTAAGCTGCCAGGAGGAGCTTCCGACGGTGGTACACGAGTCGATATTAATATGTCAAACCCAAGATAGAAATAATTATAGAAGCATTCGCCATTTGTGTTAAGACCGATCTGATCATCAACGGCTTCTTCATTGTCTGATGCATCAGACCCCTCGTGCATCGAAGACTGGTCTGTATCAGTGAGATCTTCAGGTCGGCCGATGTCAACAGCATCTGGACGACCTTTGGCATTGCTTGCGGTGCGCATCTTGTGAATGACCATTTTCTGGTCATTCTTGCGATAGATGGCATTCGGAGGCCCCAACTCCATGAGGAGATCTTGAGGCGTTGTCTCGCCAAGGGTGATCCAAAAAGAGTTGCTGGTCCATTTTCTGAAAAGCTGAATCTTTCCAGCTCCATGTAATCGAACAAGCGAAATTTCATCGGGATAGACATCTTTGCCTCGAGGAATCACGGTAGTTGACTTGATACTGGGCAAAATCTCAGTCCAAAGAGTCGGTCTAGCATCAGCCCAGGAATCACCACTAAAGACAGCCATCGAGGTTGCGACTTGACTAGATGCCGATGCAAAAGTCGACACTACGTCTTTCTCAGGCGAGTACTTGGAAGGATTAAGCGCGAAGTTAAAGGCAACACCCGGATAGGACAGGACATAGATGCCATTATCGTGACCACTAGATGGCGGAATAAATTCACCGGCGTACGTAGGACCGAGGAGTTTATGATATATGTGTCGGAAAGTCGGTCCTGAAGTTGAGTCGCCTGGTGAAGGAGATCCAGGAGTACCAGCAGATGGTTTTACAAGATCCCGCTCTTTGAAGGTAATGTGATTCTTGGTAAAGTCGATAACCTCGATAAGACGCAGACGCTGTTCGGGGCCGTCAAATCTTAGTCGTATGCCATTCCCGGGGAGTTCAACGCCAACGGGTTCGGTGACAGGTCGGTCAGGGGAGTAAAGTAGCTCGATCTTGGGGAAGCGTTGGGGTTCAGCTTTAAGACGGGTAAGGACATCGTGAAGAGTTGCACCGAGGACTGTAAATGTATCAGTAGTTGTTATCAAGTCTTACGATGGTTTGCCGTACCTAGGAAGCCTAGTGCTCGGCCAGGATAAAGCTGCGCGGTAAAGAGTGACATGTGGTTGATGGCGATGATATTGTAGATACCTTAGGTAGCTTATCGTGGAGCTATCCCTGGAGGGGTTGAGCTATGTAAGAGCTGAGCTCCTAGGACAGCTTTGTAGACTATAAGTTGCTGACCATGGATGAGTCTTTTGCTAAGAGAAAGATTTAGAGAGCAAGTCAGGCCATGGAGAGGAATGGAAATAAATCAAAAGAAAACGGTCACGGTGTCTGTCTGTTGGTGTTGGAGTCTTAGGTTGCCTTATCGAGTGAGGAGTGACAAAGATGCCATGTGATGCACTAAAGGGGGGTGAGACTTAGTGTGCTACAGTAGGGGCCTAGTTTGGGATGACGTAAGGCAACCGCATGGTCTTTATATGCTGCTCATCTTTGCCTGTTGACTCTTTTTGTTTTAATCATCCATTCAATTGGCTCGTTGTTCCTCTTATTTGACTAATGCGTCCCTTTCTCTGTCAGACGCGTAAATGCTTGTGTATTCAATGTGCAAGGATTGTTTACTCTAAACAATGGACGCCATATCGCTTGTGATGGTGTCTAATCCAAGTGATGAACGAAACGTGGTCCTAATGAATTGGATTCCGCTGTAGTTGGTGTGATTGGTCTTTCCGTATCGGATACAATGCAAAAGGTAGATTGTTCCTGAATGAATACCTCTCTAACTCTTCTCTCATGATCGGATCTTTTATACGAGCCTCGGCAAATGGCATCTCATTCATGAACCTCGTGTGGGGCAGCCTAGTCTAGGTTGGCCGGCAGATGCAGCCTAAGCTCAGCTTAGCTTAGGAGAGAGTTGAACCTCTTATTTATCTCCAGACCTGCTCTATTGGGACATAACTCTTGTTCTTGCTGCTGCTTCTGCCATTTATATAAACTCTACGGGTCTCCTTACCCCAGAATCTTCCCTCAGACTAACACAATCCCCCGGATCTTCCATCATGGCCCCCTCCGACTTTGCCGACTATCCCAAGCCTGTCGAGGCTCCAGCAGCTACTTACAATCCCACAGTCGAGAACAACCCTACTTTTCGAGGCATTCCTCTCGTAATTGGTGCTAATCTGTGTGTTTTATATCCTGTGGCTTGTACCCTTACCCAAGCTAAAGTCTCGTAGCATCGCCAAAGTTGGGTTCCTTCAACAATATTTCTGGGATAATGCCCACTTTGGCACTATCAAAGACATTCCTGCTCTTGATGATATTCCCTACAGGTTTCATGTATGAGAGGTCATTAACTCATACGAATTGCCCCGTAGCTAACATCCTCAGCCTACCGTTACTCCCCTGGGCCCTACAGAGCCTATGCTTGACTTTGAACCTAAGCTTCTCACGTCCCAATATGCGGATTCCAAAGCACGCTACTACACTGCTAGTGACTATCATGAGATGTACAAGTCGGGTCAACTGACACCTCTTCAAGTCGCTGAAGCTCTCCTCCCCCAAATCTCCAGACCAGATGGAAAGTATTCTGATGGCTGGGTTGATAACCACGGAAAAGATCATCTCGTCCTCGAAGCTGCCAAAGCATCAACTGAGCGTTATGCTGCTGGCAAGCCACTGGGTGTATTGGACGGTGTACCTATCGGTGTCAAGGATGATACTGATGTTAAGGGATTTCATAACCACATTGGTATGAAATATGACCCCTCCATTGAAACTTTCAAGGAGCAGAAAGAATCGTCGTGGCCGGTGAAGAAACTCCAGGAGGCCGGTGCTGTAGTCATTGGAAAGAATGCTATGCATGAGCTTGGCTCCGGTGAGTCCATATGCAACGTCTTTCTAATGCATTTACTGACCTTTATCAGACACCAGCGGATGCAATGTAAGCATGAGCCGCTTCGTGCAAGACACAACTAACAAATCCAGGCTGCACAAGGAACACCCACTAACTGGCTCAATAAATCCTACTATCCTGGCGGTTCCTCCTCAGGCGGCTCATCCACTGTCTCAGCCGGTGTTGTCCCCATCGCCGTTGGCACCGATGCCGGAGGCAGTATCCGCATCCCTCCCACTTTCAATGGCGTCTACGGACTCAAGACCACACATAACAGAACTATGTTTATGAATAACACCATGTGTATCACCGGTCCCATCGCCGCTACTGTCTCGGACTTGACTATTGCCTACCGCGTCATGTCCCAGCCCAACCCAGATTGTCATATCCAAAGCCGTTTTGCTCGTTCTGACCCACCGCCAAAGGGTCAGAAGAAGGTCATGGGAATTTACCGTGACTGGTGGAACAAGGCTGACCCTCGTGTCAAAGAGGTCTGTGACAGGGCGGTCGGTTACCTCGCTAACAAGTGCGGTTATGAGATCATCGACATCACTATCCCCTACATCCCCGAGGCGCAACTTGCACACAGTGTTGTCTGTATCACTGAAATGGCTGAGTCAGCCCGCAGACGAACTCCCAATCCCGCTGACTGGCTCTCTCTGGTAGGACCTGCTAACAAAGTCGTTATGTCTGTCGGTACCAGGACTCCTGCAGCCGATATGCTCAAATACGGCGCTTTACGAGAGCTCATCATGCAGCATCTCGCCTACTTATTCCAGAAGCACCCTGGCCTTCTTATCTTGACACCCACAAGTCCCTTGATCGGATGGCCTACTGTCCCTGGTGATCAAGCCTACGGCATGAGTGATACCAACACGACTATTCGAAACATGCTCTACGTCTTTTTGGCCAACTTGACCGGCACACCTGCGGTGTCAGCTCCTGTGGGATACGTGGATCCGGATCAGGGCGAGGGAAAGCTCTCTATTGGCTTGATGGCTACAGGAGAATGGGGTAGCGAGGAGCAGCTCCTGGCTTGGGCAGCAGAGGCGGAAGAATATTTGCATAACGCTACAGAGTCTGGCCGGCGCCGACCTGATGAGTGGTTGGATGTTGTGGATCTGGCCAAGCAGAAGGTATAAGCCCGTTGTACTAAGATGATGATTTGCCCTTTTTCACTTAGGTCGCAAAAATGAAACTGGAATACGGAGCCTTTTAATTGTTGTTTAGCATGTGGTGATCGAGGGTGTTGCTTAGCCCCCAGTTATGACTACATGTCGTAGCAACGATTGGGCTTATTTAGCCAGGAACTTAGAAGCAAGACTCATAAGACCGGAAGCGCCACCCTGCTGTCCACCAGCCCCAGCTTGGTTTTTGAGGTACATCTTGAAAGCAACTTCACCAGCCTGCTGGATGACGCTCTCCTTGCTCGTGCCCTCGGATACCTTGCCTGATGCGGCCTTGTTGTCAAAGAGCTATAAATTCACATTAGACGTCGACTTATACGTGTGCTGTACCTCAAAACCAACCTTACTAGCCTCGGCCAAGGCAAGTCCCAAGAACGCAGTCTGACTGTTGGCACCAGTGCTGCTTTGGCCCTGGCCCTGGGTGAACATCTTGAGAGCTTGCATAGCAGCAGCGGTACCCAGGCTCTTGCTGTCTTGCTGGGAGTCGTCGTCGTTGTAGGTGTTTTTGTGCTGCTTGATGGCATCTGATGGTCATATGTCATCAGCATGTGTCTTGCTTATAAGACGAAATTCGTAAAGAGATTACTTACCTTCCTCATCAAGGTCCTCATCAGCAAGCTTGTTCTCCTTCTGTCCGAGAGACCCTAGAATGCTTCCAAAGAGATCCTTGTCACCAGAAGATCCGGCCTTCTGATGGGCTTCCTCCTTGGCGTTGTCAAAGTCGACATTTCCACCAAGGAAGTTGGAAAAGCCACCGCCACCCTGAGACTCTATGTATTATTAGATTCGCTCGATCGAGTGGAAGTCTGTGTTAACAACTAACGGATGCCACCAGCAGGAGGGTACTGCTGTTGCTGGCCATACTGGCCCTGTTGCTGTCCGTGTCCTTGCTGCTGGTGTTCTAGAAAGAATATCAATTAGCTGAAGCCACCTGGAGTTTGAGTTATGGTTGAAATGTCGAGATTTGGAAGACAACGGCTAGCTGTTGCTAACCCCCCATGATGGTCTGAGGTCGTACGAGGGGCATCATGGATTCTTGGCGGGGTAATAAGAGCGATGAGGTAAAATATGAGAACGTAGACATTAACATACCCTGACGCTTGTCCTTGTCGTCGTCAAGATAGTCCTTAGCGGCGTTGATGAGTTTATCCATGATTGCGATTGTGGTTTGAGAGGATGGAGAATGGATTTGGATTGAAAGTTGTTTAGTATCGAGAGGGAAATGTTTATGAGAGAGAGGTTGATGATGCAAAGGATTAAGTTGAAATAGAGAGGGGTCCACGTCTCAGGTACTGTATGTACATTGAGCTCGGAGAACAGTCGTCCAATCAGCTTAATTAACAAAGCTTCTATTACATGGCCCTCTAGCTAGCAGTGCCTACCTTACCTTGCCTACCAGAATGTATCACTGTTTGTTATGCTGTATGATCCATCCAATACTTTGCTGCGATTGCCCTCGAGGTGTCTGACGTGGATCCAGCTGTACAAGCTAACTACAGTACAGCTCCCCTCATAATTATGGGGAGCTTGTCACGACCTACGCAATCCATTCGGCCTTAGTGGGACCTGTAACATTAGCTATTGCTTGTTTCAGCTGCCATGCATCATAGCTTCAGCTATAGTACCTAAACTGCGCCGTCACGTATGGAAGACAGACCCTGAATGACTGTATTGACTGACACTGAATCAGGTAGCCAGAGGGAAACTGGCTTTCATGTCGTTGCATCTTTTAGTCACGACAGTCACTCTACAGATAATGCGTCAATTCATATACGTGGCGCATCAAGGGCGCGCACGTCAGCTAAGCTATGTCTGCCCAAATGCTCCCTACACTCCAGGTATCTGTGTTGTAGTCCCAGTCGTGACAAATCAAATATCCAGTTCAGTCGTGAGTTTGCAAAAAGAAAGTAATCAAGTAAACAACCGGCTGTGAGCGTCTCGTGTATCCCGCTTTTCGCCATCCAAATCAGTAATTTCAGCCCAAACTCCATCGTGCCCCAGGCACCGTGTCTCTAGCCAGCTCGTCTTATATCATGGCAGGCAAACACTGCTACTTGCTGCGCTCGTTTCTGTCGTGTTATGCATCTAACAGGCCGGCAGATCGATAACTTGTTGTTGGAAGCCATCTCATCGCCTCGTGATCATACAGATTGATCCACCGTAGGAGGATGGCTGGTGCTGGTTCTCTTCTTCTCCCTCTTGGCCCAACGTAAACCGCAGGCGTTGCATAATGTCTTCGGTCCTTGGGGTCCCTTTCTCCATTCCGGTGAGTCCAGGGTGCCTGCGTTATGTCAGTATTGATGCAACGGCCACTTAGGTCGACAAAACCACCTACCACAGTCCGTACACACATATTCCTCAGACGTCTTGAGCTTCTTCTTTTTATCGCCGGTTCGAGGGTCCCGCTCCATCGGAATCGCAATTCCTGCATCGCCCTTGATCAGGGTCGGGCTTGCATTACCAGTCGTAATTCCCCGGCTTCGTTCGCCCTCAATGTATCGCAATCCCGTCAACATCTCAATCGTGTCTGTGTGCGATGCTCCTTCGTAACGTGCCATCTTATCCTTCAGCGAATCCTGCCGACCACCTGCGACTGAGCCTTCGAGATTCTCGCGTGTAAGAGCTTTATTGAGAGCTGCTCGATCGGCCTCTGTCATTCCTCTTTCGCTAGCCGGATGGTAAAAGGTTCCCGAGGAGACACCGGTTCCTTCAGATGGTGTCATGTCTGACCGACCTTCTTGACTCTGCAGCCACTGCTTTTGCGCCTCATCATTTTCGGCCTCCTCTTCACGACGGAGCTCGGCGATACGGCGCTTTAGTCTTTCATTTTCGATCTTATGCTCAAGGAAAGAGTCAAGAAGTCCAGCGTTTTTGGTGGGATATGGTCGCGCCATCATGAACACGGCTTGGCAGAAGGGCGACTGATTATTTGGATTGGGGGCGAACTTGGCGCCAGCAATGTGAGCATGGCCGACAGTCTCAAAAATCGCATATTCGGCATCTTTCTTTTTGAAACGGTAAAAGAGCCGTAGCGGGTTGCCTGATGCGATGGATTCGTTGAGTTCTGCGACAAAAACACCTTGGTCATCTGGGTGGATCAGGTCTTTGAGAAACACGTCTTGGATCTCCTCTACACTGTATCCAGTGACCTGGAGAATGCTAGGTGATGCGTACTTGATGCGACCGTTCGCATCGAGAATCTGTAAAAAGTCTCTGAGCTCTTCCACAACCTTGGCGGGCCAATTTCTTCGCTTTGTGAACTCAGTGAGGGTGCTGGCGCCAGCGAGATTCATCTGAGCAAATGCGCCAGCGGGGAGGGGCCCTGCGCCGGGAACGTTGTTGGCTGCAGTGTTAAATTGATTTTCAGCTCTCGCGACATGCTCTTCTGTGGTTGATTGCCCATTGTCGAAAGAGGCGCTCATGTTGGAGTCATCTGCAGATTCGAGGTTCATCGGAATGTCTGTTATGCCACCGAGCATACTATTATCGAGCATGGCCATAAGATCGTTGTCCTGACCATCAGCGCCCATCTACAAAATCGGGTTAGCCGAAATGATCGAAGATCAAGGTTGCGTTGGCCTTGGCCGATTTGGGGGGGGGCGCTATAGATAGGGCCGCAGCCCCGGCGTCGGCGTCGGCGTCGCGGGGGGAGTGGTAATTGACCTGGCCACCCGTCATGTCGGGGAGAGGACCAATATCGAGGTTGAAACCGTAGAAATTGTTGAAGTTGTTCGGATGAGGGGCCCCCTGGGGCGGAGGAGGAGGTGGAGGTGGTCCGTGGGACATGGTTGCGGCGCATTCATGTGGCAGTCGAGTATTCGAAGTTGCATTAGCGAGAACCCGGAAAGGGCAATTCCAGTGGCCTTGGTGGTCTCTTCAGCGCTCGACTCAGTGCATGCGACAGCGGTAGCGATAAAAGCTGGGGATGAGTTGTCCAATTGGAGATATTGCTTCAGTGGCTTGAGTACCATGAGAAGTTCTGAAAAAAACAAAAAGATATACCCTGGTGGTAATAAGGTATTCTAGGGTCGTATCGGTGCTTTTTATCCTTCAATTTTGTTTTTGGGTACGGCTAAGGCGAATTCTTGAGCTCAACATCTAACTCAAAACGTAGAAATGGATGTCGAGCTTCCCCTCTCTACTGTCCACTGAGACAATGAATAGAAAAGAGCATCGAGTATTCGGCCAGGATCAAAGTGGTAAAGAAGTTAAAGGGGTCCCTATTAGTCGCCTATAAAATGTTAGAAACAACAACACAACTTGAAAAATGTCGTTGGCGTGCTTAAATCCAAGGAAGAGACTGCGCTGAAAGGGCTTGAAAGAGAACAAGGCATGAGAGATGTTGCGTGGGCACGGGCACAGATTGGAGTTACCTGGCTGGCAGTATTCAGATAGATGGGATGCCCGGTATACCTAGCAAGAAAGTATAAGGCATGTGAGAGGAAAGATTGTGAAAGGTTTTGGATGAAATTGCTGTGACGGGGCAAGATGAGATGAGATGAGATACCAGCAAGCACATATCCATCCATCTGTCATGTCACCTACCTACACCACGGTTTCTAGTAGCGTCTTTGGATAACAAAGAATGGCCCGCTTTCTAAGTCAGGGCGAGGCTCAAAGTCGCTTTGAAAGGTGCAGATCTTTAGGTTCACAGCAGAAGCAAAGGTTGAGAGAGACTTTTAATTGTTTCCCCTTGCTTAGGTCTGATGACAGGGCAGCAGCAGTGTGTGTGTCCATCTCAAATCAAACCAGTTTATAGACTGCCATGGCAGACTGGGCAGCTCAGCAAAGCAAGTGAGGTCAGGTACTATACTTAGCCACTGTAAAACATGGCACTTTTGGAGAATTGGATTCTTTCCCATATGGGAATTTGGGCTGCCTTGGACAGGTGGACTGGCAGACTGGGCATGAAACGTCACCACTTGAGTCCGGGGCCCAATCTGCACTGCTCGGCAAGACCCCCTGTTCTTGTCTTTAGCCTCATGTCCAACTAATTGAGCCAGTGTTCCGGAGGTTCTGCCCCGGGAAAAGCGGGCTGATGGCTCACAGGAGTTTCTCCATCCGGATCTATTGGTTCACTGCATCGGCGTAGTCCGTTTTAGCGCACCCTTGGATCGCCTTAGCGGGATCCATCCATCGTAAAGGGTCCAGCGGCAGTAGCGCAGGCCAAGTGCCAAGGTAGGCTAGGTAGGTCACCATCCACAGTGGCTGACCAATATTTGTAGCATCTCATTCGAGGCTCGCAGGAGAAATATTGATTCTCGTAGGCATTCATGATGTCTGATTAGTTTGACGTTCAGGGGGATCATCGTGGGGCAGCTACGGGGGGTTTGTTGGAGAAATTCGTGAACGAGAAAGCGGGAAAGAAAATGGCATCAGGGAACAAGAAATGCCCAAGGGGTGGAAAGAAAAATGCCATGTCTTGTTCAAACCGCATAGTAGTAGTAGGCTGCACGTCTGCATGTCTCGTTAGCTGATCCTCGTAAGTAAACCCTTTCCAAACCAAAGTCTGCTGTTTTCTCAGTTTTTCATGCAAGGAAAACAGAGATATGCTGTCACCCAAAAGAAAAATGCGCTATTGAACTGGTTGAACATCCCGGGGAGCAAGAAAACCTCTGACATGAAGCTAGGGTGGCAAAATTGACTGGTTTAAAGACCTACCAAGATATACTAAACTTACCTAGATATTTCTGTCACTTAGGATAGGGGCCTACGGATAGATTTTCTTGTCTTCCCCTCAAATGTCCGTATTTTGTTGCTTCTTCAGCTCTCTAGACCCTTCGAGGCCCTTGGGCTCTCAGGCAAATTCGTCAAGCAATGTCGCTCCAGCTGTAAGGGGTCTTGGGTCTACGTCGTACAAACCCAAAGCGGAGTGGCGCCGTGGCTAGTGTGGGTTTGCTTGTGTTTCGACCCAGGGACGTTGGAGGTCTTGATTTTCGGGGTCTCTGGAGACTTGCCACTTGATGATCTGCTGACGTCGAAAAGACGTAATCCTCTAGTCGATCTACAAATTGATGAAACGTCACAAACTTGTACTTGCCATGAGAGAATGAGAAAATGAAACAGTTTCGCTAGCGCTACGACAATGCTTGCTAAAGCGTAGAGGTATAGTTGAGCTCAAACAGCTTTCCAAAACTGGCCATTTTTGGAGAAATGATTAGTGAACAAATTCTGCTGGCAGGCAGGACGGGTCTGATCACGGTACTTTCCATATTCTCTAGGTAGGTTCCCAGTGAAGTCGTGAGAACTCCGGCTAAACCAAGCACGTGCTTACGCATCGACTGTTCCTGACTTTCGAACCACTCAACGCGTCTTTGTATCTAACGTCGCGTTACCCGCCAATTTGACTTCAACTGCCCGATCCACGCTAACGAGCGACACTTGTTGTCTACCTACCTTACCTGTTCAAGGCCTCGACGTTCTTGTGACTTGTGAACTGCAGCTTTTCTTATTAGTCAATGATAATCTACGTAATCGACACTGCCGCTACTACGTTCCCCTGATGAGGTAGTAGTCACCATGTCCAGAATCGACAAGCTTTCGATCTCGGGTGTGCGGTCCTTCAGCCCCTCAGTCCGTGAAGCTATCCAGTTCAATACGCCTCTTACCCTCATTGTCGGCTACAATGGATCGGGAAAGACAACCATCATTGAGTGTCTAAAATATGCCACCACAGGCGAGCTGCCGCCTAACAGTAAGGGCGGCGCTTTCATTCATGATCCAAAGGTGCCAACATGCGCATTTCCTCAACAAGCAGACCTTGATGCTAACACAATGTAGCTTTGTGGTGAGAAGGAGGTTATGGCTCAGGTCAAACTCCAATTTCGGTCGATCAATGACCGTCAACATGTCGCTACTCGAAGTTTACAACTTACCGTCAAAAAGACCACCCGCTCTCAGAAAACCCTAGATTGCTCCCTGGTTGTAGTCAACAATGGAGAGCGAACAACAACTTCTACTCGGCAAGCTCAGCTAGATGAAATGATCCCAGAGCGCCTCGGTGTTTCTCCTGCAATTCTTGATGCTGTCATTTTCTGCCATCAAGACGAATCCCTTTGGCCATTGAGTGAGCCGGCTGCTTTGAAGAAGCGCTTTGACGAGATATTCGAGGCCATGAAATACACAAAAGCCATCGACAACCTCAAGGTCCTACGAAAGAAACAAGTCGAGCAGCTCGGCAAGCTTCAGAATGACGAGGCTCATAACAAGGTGAACAAGGATCGTGGTGACAGAGCCGAGAAGAGGATGAAAGCCCTGCAAGCCGAAATTGAGGGATCTCGAGAAACTTGTGAGTCTATCAGTTCTGAAATGGAGGAAACGCAAGACAAGATCCGAAACATCCGAGAAACGGCGAATAGCCACCTTGCAATTGTGCAGAACCTCAATACCAAGCGCGAACAGCTTGAGTACAGAGAAGAGGCTGTCAAAGAATTGAAGGCCACTATCGATGAATTGCCCGATGACGACGGAAAGCTCGAGGGTGACCTAGCACATTACGAAGACCGTATGCAGCATCTTCAGGATGAGGCCGACCAGAACAAAGCACAGTATAATGAATTGCAGATCGAGTTAGGAAAATCACGAAAGGAGCTTTCTGCCAAGCTTTCCGAGCAGGGCAAACACCAATCGGACAAGGACAAGTACGAGCGTCAATTGAAGATTCGTATGGAAACCATTCAGGAAGTCGCCCAGTCTTACGGCTTCTCGGGCTTTGACGGCGATCTTTCGGATCACCATGTGAAATCCTTTAATGACAAACTTCAAAAACTTCTGAACGAGAAGAAACGAGACCTGGAGCGCTTGCAGAAGGAAAACTCCGCTGAGCTCGACCGGGCCACTGGCGTTGTCACTGAGCTTGAAGGTCGTAAAGCTGCTCGCACACAAGACCGCGTGTCCGCCAAACAACGAATGGGCTCTATTGAAAAACGCACATCGGTGCTCCAGAACGAGTCAAGTCAGATAGACGTGGACGAGGGTGCCAAGGCTGTGCTTGATGGGCAGATGCAAGACCTTGAAAGTAGATTTCAGACAGCCCAGAAGACCTTCGAGAACGCCGATTGGGACCGCCAAATCTCTGACGAAAACGATAAGCTGCATGAGCTCGAGAACGAGAACGATAAGCTAGGCCGGGAACTTGTAGAATGTACTCGTCTAGCATCTGAGCGAGCCCAACTTGACTACAGGAAGAAGGAACTTGCTGACCGCAAGCGCAAGCTTGATACCTTGACAAGCACCTGGAAACCGAAGCTCGACAAAATTCTTGGCAATGACTGGCAGCCAGAAACACTTGATTCTAAATTTCAGGCATTGATTAGGGACCAGAGCAAGGTTGTCAGTGAGGCCCAGAAGCGTCGTGAACAAATCCGCCAAAAACAGCAGAAAGTGGAATTCAAGTTGAGGACTTCTAAGGAGTCACATGAGAAGAAATCTAAAGAGGCGGCTACTTGCCAACAGCAGGTCGTCAATGCTCTTCTAGCCGTTCGCGACAATGCTACCGTTGAGGATTACAAAGAAGAAATCGAGGTCACAGAGTCCCAGGTGGAAGAGCTCAGGAATGAGTTGAGCCTCTTCGACGCTCTCGTGGACTATTACACAAAATGCAAGCGCTTGCTTGATACCAAACGCAAGTGCCAACTCTGTGATCGACATTTTGATGACAACCAAGCTGCAAGCATGGAGCGCTTGAGCAAGAGGATCGACAAGCACCTTGACCCAAGAGGCAAAATTGATACAGAGAAAGACCTCAAGGACACCGTCGCAAACTTGGAAAAGCTACGATCCGTCAGGGGATCTTATGATACGTACGAGCGGTTGACTGCCGAATTGCCTAGTCTTCGAGAAGAATGCAAGGTTGCCGAAACAGAGTTTGATGTCCTTGAGAGACAAGTGGAAGAACAAGGATCCATTTTTTCGGCTGAGGAAGAGAAGCAGAAAGACCTAGAAGATATGTCAAAGACGGTCCTCAGCATTACACAAACTGTCAAGGATATTGCAGAGTCTGAGAACCAGGTTGACCGCATCATGTCTCAGCAAATGTCAGGTGGGGTCACTCGAAGCCCCGACGAGATTCATGAGCTTCAAGCTGGTCTATCGGACCAGATGAGGAACCTGAAAAATCGCATCGCGAAGTTGACTACGGATCGCCAGCGCACAAAAGACCAGCTCAACTCTCTTGAGCTTGAAAAGAGCGAGCTGAGAAACAAGATCAGCCGAGCAGCGGGTCAATTAGACAAAAAGCAGGACCTCCAGAATCAGATCCAGGCACTGAAAGAAGAGGCTTTGCATCAACGAGACGTCATTCAGCGAGCTGACGAGGAGTTGGAGACCATTGAGCCCAGCATTACGGAAGCAAGGTCTGCCCGTGATGAAGTCCTAAGACGCGGCCGGGCCAAGGAGCAAGTCATTGCTGACGCCCGTGATGCCGTAGCCAACTCTGTCAACGAGATGAAAATGATGGATGCTGATATTCAAGATTATATCGACCGAGGCGGACCTTCTAATCTTGCATCTAATGAACGATCTATTGCTACACTTGAGAAGACAATTGCGAGTACCGAAAAGGAGGTCACAGACCTTACCGTTCGCACGAACAAGCTCAGGCAGGACATTGACAATGGAGACCGTAAGAAGAAAAACATCAAAGACAACCTGAACTACCGCAAGAACCTTCGCACGATCGACGTTATCCGCCAAGAGATTGCTGAGTTGGAAGACCGCAACGCAGATGAGGATTATGAACGCCTCCAGGCTGAAGCTCGCATGCAAGAGAACCACTATAATCGCCTTCTTGCTGAGCGAGGCTCCGTTATGGGATCTATGAAAACAAAAGATGAAGAGCTTGGGAGGCTCCTTCAAGAGTGGGAAATGGACTATAAGGACGCCAAGAGAAAGTATCGCGAGTCGCACATTCGCGTGGAAACGACCAAGGCTGCTATTGAAGATTTGGCGCAGTGTAGCTCAGCCGTGGACAAAGCTGTGATGCAATTTCACTCCATGAAGATGGCCGAAGTGAATCGCATTGCCGGTGAACTGTGGCAGAGCACCTACCAAGGAACAGACATTGATACTATTCTCATCCGCTCAGACAATGAGTCAAACACAGGCAAACGCAACTACAACTACCGACTCTGCATGGTGAAGCAGGACACTGAGATGGACATGCGTGGTCGATGTTCCGCTGGACAAAAGGTTCTCGCGTCTATCATCATTCGCCTAGCTCTGGCTGAGTCTTTTGGCGTCAACTGCGGCCTGATCGCACTCGATGAGCCCACCACAAACTTGGATCGCGACAATATCAAGAGTCTGGCGGAGAGTCTCCATATGATCATCAAAGCCCGACAGGCACAGAGCAATTTCCAGCTTATTGTGATTACTCATGACGAGGACTTTTTGCGACATATGAGGTGTAGCGATTTCTGTGACAGTTTCTTCAGAGTCAAGCGAGATGAACGACAAAACAGTGTCATCTCGAGGGAAAGTATCACAAAGATCTTCTAATAGGTGTATCAAGTACTCAAACAAGACGATTTGAGATTTGATGTCGGGCAAATATGTGAAATAGGCTGAGATATAATCAGCGTCAAAACATTGTTATTACGTTTAGGGGCGTGTACAAATATCATCGTATATTCGCTTCTTGTTTGTGCAATGCGATATCCAGGTGTTGCTCCTGTAACACTTAGGTAAACAGACGTTCGATGATATCGACGGCCTCATTTAGTGTTGGGTGCAGCGGTATCAAATGATGTCTTCCGACGTAAATCCGCCTCAAAATGCACGATGTTATGATGAGAACTGGTTCGATGCTGTCGTCTCTTCCAAAGACGTCGGCTCCTTACGAAGAGGGGATACGAATAAATCATATCAGGAACTCACACTGCTCGTCATGCAATTCCGAGGAGCTCATTCTAGCCCATCCTGGACAAGTCTCGAGCTAGGTGAAGTAGCTAGAGAGGAATCAAATTAGTTTCCGATGCTTCGTCAAAGCAAGAAGGTCATCAGACACGCACAGGAACCGAAGAGTCATTCCGGTGAGCAATTTCATGTGTAGTTGACTGGTTGTAGCGGCCTCCTCAAGCTAACACTTACATTCGTCAGATTCATACAATAAGCCGAAGGATCATCTTGGAGGCGAGTACGTAAAAGGTTACGGAATTATACCCCGGCAATAATATTCGGACTCCACACACACACCCTTGTTCTTGGGGTCTTGAAGTCGTTGACGCTCTTATTTCACTGCAATGGAATTATTTCTCCACCCTCCAAGAGAGACCAGACGGCTCCTTTTGCCGAATTGCTCGAAAAAGTTCCTGGCCTCGCCCTCGCGCCTCGGATTTAATTAATGAATACGGCAGTCATGGTTATTGCGTGCGTGGTCCCCGTTTTCGGAGAAAGGATCACAATGGACTTGACTACAACAACAACAACTCAACTCAACTCAATCTCTTTCTCTTTCTCCCCTTTTTGACCTGGATCTCTACAGCCATTACATCGACGACTTTCATTCAATCATTTCAAATAGTTGAAGAGAAGTAGGGGTTTATCTTTTCATCTAGCCTTTTGGGCTTTCTTGCGCAACAATGGCCGCCTCACCACCAACACCAGAGCGGAGGACGAGCTCAGATAGTACTCTAGATGTTGAACGAGATGGGGCCTATGCAGCTAATGGACACTCCCAGGACCCTCCAGCCGCCGAAGTAACTCCCCAAGGGGCGGAGACGACACCGGCCGGCAGTAACCCATCTCCCGGAGCACCTGAGGCCGGTGACCCCGAGGCCGGACGGACCAAGTCGGAGACAATCTTGGTAGTTGGCGCTCTATGTCTTGCGCTCTTCCTTGCCGCTCTGGATACGACCATTATTACCACAGCCGTTCCTACTATTGCCAACGAGTTTCACTCAAGTCAGGGTTACATCTGGATAGGAAGTGCATATCTGTTGGGCAACGCCGCATTCGTGCCGACATGGGGCAAGATCTCGGATATCTTTGGTCGCAAGCCCGTTCTTCTTGCTGCAGCTGTCATCTTCTGGATTGGATCTCTGTTGTGTGCTGTTAGCAATGGCATGCCGATGCTCATCGCTTCGCGTGCCATTCAAGGCATTGGCGGAGGGGGTCTCATCGTTCTACCGAACATCGCCATTAGCGACCTTTTCTCTATGCGAAACCGCGGAATGTACTTTGGGATTTTGGGTATGGTCTGGGCTTTAGCATCTGCGGTTGGCCCTATTCTCGGTGGTGTATTCACAAGCCAGGTCACCTGGCGATGGTGTTTCTACATCAACCTTCCCATCTCCGCCGTTGCCATTGTTATCCTTGTCTTCGTCCTGAAGCTCCACAACCCACGAACACCGGTGAAAGAGGGTCTATTGGCGTTGGACTGGCCTGGCAGTATTCTCATCATTGGCGGTACCATTATGTGGTTGCTCGGGCTTGAGCTTGGTGGTGTTTCTTTCCCCTGGGACTCTGCTACGACAATATGTCTCATCGTCTTTGGCATCTTCGTTGTTAGTCTCTTCCTCGTATACGAATGGAAGGTCGCCAAGTTTCCCGTGCTTCCTATTCGCCTCTTTCACACGCAAAATAGTGTTGCATCTTATGGAGTTGGTTTCACTCACGCATTTGTCTTCATGTCAGGCAGTTACTGGCTTCCACTCTACTACCAGGGAGTTCTTGGTGCTTCTTCGTTGCTCTCTGGCGTTTATCTGCTTCCATATGTGCTCTCCCTGTCGTTTGTGTCGGCTGGGGCTGGAATCTACATCAAGAAGACAGGCAATTACAAGCTCGTAATCGTTTTGGGCTTGATCGTTACCGTCATTGGATTCGGTCTTTTCATCAACCTTGAGCCGCGCGCCAACTGGGCCAAGATCATCATTTTCCAGATCATCGCCGGTATCGGTATTGGTCCTAACTTCCAGGCTCCTCTGATTGCGCTCCAGACGAACGTTGAACCTCGAGACATTGGTTCTGCAACCTCATGCTTCTCCTTCATCCGTCAATTGGGCACATCAATCTCCGTTGTGGTAGGAGGTGTCATCTTCAACAACAAGATGGAGAGCCAGTACCCGAGACTAAAGGAAGAACTCGGCTCCGAACTCGCAGATAGACTCTCCGGTTCCAATGCAGCAGGCAGCGTCGAGCTCGTTGGCTCCCTGACGGGCCACGATGGCAGGGTTGCCAAGACAGCTTTCTGGAAGAGTCTGCAAACAATGTACATCGTCTATGCATGCTTTGCAGGCCTGTCGCTCATCATCAGCCTGATGATCAAGCAAGTCAACCTTAGTAAGGAACATAAGGAGCACAAGACGGGTCTCAAATCACTGAAGCAACGTGATGATGAGAAGGAGGAGGTTGATACCGCAGAGGGTGTCATGACAGGTAACGAAAAGACGACCGACAACTAAACCGGCGTTTCATGTTGTTCTTTGTTATTAAGGATATTTCAACATACCCGCAGTCATGAAACGAAACTGCTTTTCGGTATATGAGCACTTATTATCGGATATAAAACATACGAGCGTTTGTAATTAGACTGCTGCTAATGAACTGATTTTGAGATTTATCGACGCGACCTCTAGTGTTTGAATTGCATAGAACCACTCGATGTTGCAAGGGTCCCAAACTGTATCATTGAAGACATTGGTCTATGATATGAGGAGCTTATAACGAGGACTATTTCCACGACGGCTTAGGTCAGGCTTAGGCTCATTCAAGCGATTATTAATTAGTCAAAGGGAATTCATGAGATCTAGTCTAAAATAACTTCTCCCCCTCTTCGACCGTCCTCTTCCACTCCTCATAATCAAACCCGAGATCTTCCAATGTTCTCAGTTCATGTCTCTTATCACCCGCTGCTCTGCTTGCCAACTTGATCTTAGGTACTCTCTCCCTCACCCATCGCTTATCTAGTCCCCAGTAAGGCGGTCTCTTGCCCTCACCATCATTCTCGAGGCCGAGCTCCGGGGCCTTGTTCGCAGTTTTGCTTAGTTCGTACAAACGGTTGATGTAGTCGACATCTTCTGGGAACGCCATGACATGGATTGCCTTGCCTTCTCCTTTCTTTTCGTGTTGCTCCTGTACCCAGGCTTCCATAGCAGCTTCTGAAGGGGGGTTCAAGCGCCCAGACCAGATGCGAGCAATTAGTGCACTCTGGGCTTCAGCAATAGGGAATGGCACGATTCTCTGTGGAACACTGAGAAATGACAAAGTAGGATCCGCGGTGTAGAGAATTTGCTCCCAGAGGTGAGCCGCATGGCCTCCACTGGGTACAACGACAGTTGGACCAAGAGACTTCAAGAAGGGGTACGAGTAGTGGAAACCAGTGCAGAATATGATAGAATCAATGTCGTTCTCGATCTGGCCGTTGGCGAAGCGAACACCACGTTGAGAAGGGAGAAACTCGACAATCTCTGGAACGCCAGCTGCCCATGGCTCTTTGGCGGGTGGTATCACGGTGGGCTTTTCCTTTTCAGAGATAAAGATGGGTTGCTTTGCAACGGTAGAGAGTTGTGCACTCACGTCGACTCCAGAGGCAGAGTTTCCGACAACGATGACTTTCTGGACAATTGTTAGTCAACGGTCTGTAGGGGGCAACAAGCATCCTTACCTTATCCTTAAAATCATTGGGGCGTCGATAGAACTTGGAATGTGATATAGCCCCTGGGTATGCCTTATCAAACTCGACGAGGCCAGGAATATCGGGGATGAATGGATCATTGTAGTGGCCACTCGCCACTACAACAGCGTCATACTCATCTTTGATGACCTTATTGGCTTTGAGATCAAGAACCTCAACCGTCCAGGGCTGAGAACGGCTTAGACCAGGTTTCTCAATATTCAACACCTGTGTCTGGTATGAGATGTGAGGGTTGATTTCCTGAGCATATTCCTTCAGGTACTGTAGCACAACGCTATGTCGGGGGAAAAGCGATGAGCCTTGAGGAAACTCCTTATCAGAGTACCTCATGAGAGAATGAGGAATGTTTGTCTCAAGGAGGTCGTAGATGGGTGACATAAACTCAACATCGCCATTGTCGTTAGGCCACAGGGCTTGATCTGGGGTGAAACTAGGCTGGGTTCTTGGGACTGAAAAGCCTTGTTCTCGGGCCAGAGGTGTATAGTTCCAAACACCTCCTGGTGTGGCACGTTGCTCGAAGACTCGGATTTCGGAGAACTTTTTCTCTGCAAGAAGGTATCTGCGAGAGTCAGTGACCGGGCTGTATGTGTAAGTGGTATCGGTGATTACCTGGCCGCTGCGAGACCACTTGGACCAGCACCAATGATGGCGATGCGACGAACGTCTAGTTTATCTGCCAACGCCATTCTTTCCCTATCTCAAAGTCGTCGACGGTTTTGAACGCTGGACCAGATATGACTTTACTGAAACGATGAGACACACGTACGTCTAAGTCACAGTGATGTAGGTAACAATGTGAGTAATTACATAAACCAGCTTTGGCAATAGTGGGATGCAAGCATTCGATAAGGCTGTGGGATGAGCAAGGGAGTATATAAATACTCTCAGCGGCTCAATGCTCTGCTCATGAACGGCTCCTCGTCTCATTCGATTAAAATCAATGATAAGAGACGCTGCCGATGGATCCCGCACAATAGCCTCATCCGCTCGGCGCTGTCGAATGATTGCCTCTTTAGGTAGTCCCGGTCGGCCTCCGCGCGACCCCGACTCCGGGCATCGGAGGATCCGGCGCTGCCAGTCTGACCCGTTGAGGCATGCATGTCTATCTAATGAGACAAATCGACTTGATTCGATATGTGAAACTGGGATACCTTCACCTTCATATCACAGTTTCTGGAATCTCTGTATTCACGCCTGTAACTCATCAGGGTCCATTAGACTTTTGTCCTTGCGGTTCCGCGAGTTCTCACTAACGTTAGTAAGTGAGGGCCCTGCCCATTGAAGGAATAGCACCTCAACCTCGTGCAAGCACGCAATTTGGTCCACCTCCATCAACATCCTCCAACAATAGGCACGATGGCGTATGTTTATCTGCTGTTCTAAAGACTCATCTTATCAGCGAATGAGGTGATTGAATTTTTTTTATTCCTCGATGCTCTCCCTTTGTCAATGACATGCAATCTCAAACCCTCTACATACATTCTTATCCAGTCGCGATATCAATCATATATTGATAACGCTCTCGTCTGGGCTACTGGGGCCACTCCATTTATTGCCATGCCACTCGCTACTCTTGACGACGCCCATTGCCCAAAATGGCATCTGCATCTGATATGAAGGCTTCGATCCACCGTTTCCGCCTCCGCAGGGTGTCTCCATCCCCGAGGGACGTCGGTCGGGCCCGGTCCGCTTCACCACCAGTATCTCCTGACCAGCGGCTACAGCAGCAGGATGCGACCCAGGTAGAGGCGCAGGTTCGGCGGCAGGATCAGCAAAAGCAATCTCAAACGGTCGTCGCGGGCCGGAGCGCAACTGGGAGACCCGTTGCCCCGGCCTGTGATAGGTGTCGCAGCTTCAAAAAGAAATGCAGCCGCACATTTCCCGTCTGCTCTCTATGTGCCAGCGCCGGTCAGAGGTGTTCTTATACTAACCCTGTTGCTAATGCCGAGGCTCAAGTGCATCAGCTGCGCTCTCGAGTAAAATGGCTGAGCCAATACATTGAACAAACCATCCTTCCGCCAGGTCGACAAGATGTGATCGAAGGTATCGAGACAGGGTCCGACCTGGGTATTGCACTCGTCCATGGGCCACGGAGCGGTGTTGGGAATATCGCAACTTCAGGGACAGTATCGTCGCCTCTATCGCGAGTGCCGGGTCAGATGGCTTCTCCTTTAGAGACCATAGGCTCTCTTCCCTCTGTACGGGGACAAGACCACCCCTCAACTGGGCGACAGAGTACTGATATGCGCCTGGAGGAAAGGGATCCTGGTAGTGTGCGAACCACGAGCAGTCGTTTATCTTATGGAGAGTCAACGGACGGATCAGTCACAAAACGACGATTGATTGCAAGACAAGCCCTCCCTCATGATATTGCCCCCAGTCGCTTTGTCGATGCCTTCTTTCGTCACGTCAACAGGGCATATCCATTTGTCGATCAAACTCGAATACGGCGAGATCTCGAACTTTTGGGGGATGCGTCTCCGGCTGATCAGGATCCCCCCATGACACTTTTGTATCTCGTCATGGCCATTGGATGTACGTCGCTTGTACGGGCTGGGCAGATCCCTAGTGACACTGCGCGTCGGTTCGATGTGGTATACCCCGACATCATACAAGAGTGTCTCTCTAACGAAAGCATCGAGTCTGTGCAGATTCTCATCTTGTTAGGGTTGTACTCTCTGTTTGATCCAGCAGCAACCTCAGCATACTTCATCGTCGGTATTGCGGCAAGACAAGCCATGGTCATCGGTCTGACTAGACCAGACGATCAGCCACGTACGGCCGTGGAAACCGAGCTCAGACATCGACTTTACTGGAGTATCTTCGTCCTTGACCGTATGATGTCGGCGTCCCAAGGACTACCAGCCGCTTTTACAGATGAGCATGCCAATGTACCGCTTCCGGGACTGACGGTGGAAGAGTTTGCCAGTCCGGATCGAGCTGTGTATGCTCGTAATTTACAGACCAGTCGGCATGTCATTCAGCTCCGGCAACTCGAATATCGGATTCTTCACGCAGTACACCTACAACAAAACTCTGAAACCGCACGCCTGGCTCCCGCAGACAGGCGTGCGGCACTCAATAGTTTGAGGTCTGAAATCGAGGACTGGTACAGCAACGGGTGTCTCATGTCGCCCATGGAAGCAGATAATCTGCCTATCCACAGCAGCATCACATGGTTGAGTGCTCAGTATTACCACTTGTTAATTCTTCTCTACTTTCCGAACCACTTCAACAGCTCCGCAGCAGCTGTTACTCGTCAGGAGCAGCTTGAGTTTGCTCAGAAGCAACTCCAAGCCAACTCAGCGCTCCTTCAACAGCGGCAGCTACCTCTAAACAGGGTATCACTGAGTCGGTTATTGCCAGTATGTCTGTTGTTGATGCATGATTTCGTAGCATCGTATAGGGCCGGTGGAGCATCATCGTCGGCCCGGGAAGAAGTCGTGCTACTAATAGCACTTCTCGAGGCGTTTCCGGAGGGATGGACAGTGGCACAAGAAGCAGCTCACATCATGCAGCAGTTTGCTGACGTGTTGACGGGACAAGGGGGTATGAGCACTGCGTACTATGGCGAGACTATAGAAGAGCTCGTCAAGCAGTGCATCGCTAGTTTTACGGGGCTGCTACATCAGTTCTTGGGTAAAGCGACATGCTTCCAGTCGATCGAGTATGCACAAGAGACTCAAGAGGTTGAAAGAATAGGGCAGATTGGAGCCACGCAACAGTCGTCGTCGGCCAATTCACTGTGGCTGAATGGAGCAGATTCGAGTATTGGAGGAGTTAATGAAGAGGCGGTGCTAGGATATGGATGGGGTTCATGGGATCTTGACTTTCTTTAAGCGAGAGTTGGATATATATATGTCCGTCGGCGATGTACGGATAGATGTTCTGTTTTTTTGTGCACATATATATATCCAGTACAAACACTGGGTACAATGTGACCGCTTTCGGAAGAGAATATTCGATTCAAGATGATTCAACTGACTTATATTTAGATATTGCAGTCCGTACAATGTCAATTCATGCCATAGATTGGCGTGGAGTAGCCTCACGCCCTGACGATATCATGACTGGTGGATTATACATGATCAATATTTACGCAGGCGAACGGACAAGGTTTCCGGCCGTTGAAGATTAACGATGCCCGAATTCAATTGACTGAATGAAATGCATATCATTCCAACGGCGACACAGCCTCGATTTTGGGTCGTTTGCGGGCCTCAACGGCTGGGGACAGAGTTTAGCTAGCTGGAGGCTCTGCCAGCCCTACCAAACCCTACTAGACCCTTTGTGCTGAATTGGAACTTGAGTTCACACCATTGAGAAAGCTTGGCTTTTAGAAGTTGTGAGAGAGCCAATACAAGAGAAATGCATGCGTGAGAACTGCACATCTGTCTATCCGTCTATACTTGGGTGATGACGACGCTTCAATCAACATGGAAGTGGGTTTTCCTCCGCTGACATGCATCTGTAGCAACTCTCTGATTGCCCCAAAAAGGATTGGATGGATGTACGTACGTATGCTATGTACTATATTTATTCAATGGACCGACCGACTGCAGGTTTATTTATTTATGGAACTCTCCTCTGTGGATCGGTAGAGATTACCACTGCAAGGTCTTATGCCAGGAACACGAGATAGTTATCCTTGGCTTTTTGCCATGCGGTCGGCGATCATGAGTGAGGTGATAATTACAGCGAATTTAGTGAAGCACGAGTTGACTGTGGTCAATATAACTGTGCTGGCTAATCAGGGAATGAAGGAATTGATGGTTTGACAGTGGCTGAATATTGATTGATGATGGCCTTGGTAGGGCTGCATATCGCGGATGGAATTTGATAGACAGCTGAAAAGCAGGAAAATACGGCTAGTGGTAGTAAATCAGATTCATGGTCAGATACACTAGACGATCACCCGCCATTTATTTAATTACTGTTTCTTTTTACGGAGTACTTTGTTTGTTCTATTCAGAAACTGATTAATACATTTGTCCCTGCAATGGATGCATGCATAGGTAAGGTAGCGGCCTCATTTTATCACGTTATCCCAATTCAGAGGGCCCGTAACCTTAAATCAAAGATGGATGGCAGAGAGACCTTCGATCCTTATTTACTGTACTTGTGATTGATCAGAGCGGAAGGTCGGGTGAGGTGGCTACCTATACGAATGGGCTGAGTCCAACGGACAGTTCCATTGCATGGGTGCGGAGTATTAATTGTTATGCTAGCTTGTGAGTTTATGTGTCATTTCAGTGGATGGCTGGGATGTGCACTAACAGTGGGGACTATGCATTGGCTGCACTCCATTTCAATCTGCATTCGTTCCCTCATCAACATAGCCCAACCCCTCTCTCTTTATTAGTTATGTCATACCGATGCATGGCAAGGAGGAGTGCGATGATGTGATCTTTTGTTCTGTTACCGGCATATTTATCAAATTCAGAGACACCGTCCGTCCAGTGAATGGCCAGCACTGCCTTTGTTGACTCCGGCAGTTCTGCATGTGGGATCCCTCCCAAGGCTGATTGAGTTCATCCACAGAGTCCACAGAGTTCCCAGCGTTAGTGGAAAGCTTAAGGCAATCCGCCGTTGGAGGCGGGATGCTGCGTCCCGTCTTTACGGTTCCATCCAACTCGTTTTAGACTCCACCCGTCAAATGTGCAGTAATTACTAAAGATCAGTTAGTAAGTACATACCTACTGTAGGATGGATCGTAACACGAAGGACTGACTGCATGAGATTTTCAAGCACGTCGCTCTTGGCCGTATGCGTCATGGTATATGAAATCGGAATTCCTGATAGTAAACTGTCGCAAGACAAGACATGACTGCCTCATCCGACGTAAACAGTAGCAACATAGTCTGAGACATGCTAACTTAGTTGCAGCAAACCCGTCCACTCTGGCCATTTCCTGTCTCCAGAAATCAAGGAACCCACCTCCAGTTCAGGATCTGGTAGCGACGAAAAGTCCTGCCAGTGGAGTTCCATCACTTATCGCTACGGGCTGGGCACCCCAGAAAAGAGTACCTAGGCGAAAAAAGAACGCCTGGACCCCTGGAGTCCTGTGCTCTGCCACCCTGGGCTTGGCTTCCAGTTCCATTTGGCTGACCTCGCCCGCCCCAGGCTTTCTCTGCCCGTGGTTAGGTGCCCTTTAAGCTAAGGTACCTAGCCCACCCCCCCCTGCTTGGGCTGTTTCAGCGACCCAAATCTTTTGGAGGTCAAGGAACTCACTCCCATCTGTTCTGCCTCTCTCTTGACCTTGACTAAACTAAGCTGACATCCATCCATCCATCCTTTTACTACAAACGCTTGGGCTCTTCTTCTTTTTCCTTTCCTCTCATTTCTCTCTTCTCAACAACAACAACGATATCCATTATTTTCAGGCACCAATTAACTCGACAACAAATCCCTCGTGATCCCGACTTCGTCTCTCGCTTCTCTTCCGCTTTTCCTCATCGCGCGACTCCTTTTTTTGTCCAATTTTCGTATAACCTTATTCGACTACTGTACTGTATTGTACTTTCTCACCTCGGTACCCGTGGCCATCCGCGTGAGCAAAGCACCCTGTACCTTAATATAGACACGACCGCCCCGACCGAACCACCGCGTCTCACTGTCTGTCGCAGTCGAATTTTCTTCCATCAACAATAGCAACTCTTCATCATCGTCCGTCGAGCGATATCGACGAGTATTTTCATCACTTCGACTATTTCCCCGTGACTCCCGGTCGGAGTCATCCCATGTCCACCGTGGCTACCCGGCTAGAATCTCGCAAATCGCTCCTTGGAGCTGACACCGGCTTCGGATACGGAGGCCATTCATACAACAACTCCTACGACAACAGTTACGCTCCTTCTCCGGTTCCGTCTCCACAGCCTATTCCTCAGCCTGCCGCCTTCGCCCAGCCCAACTTCGCCGACGCTGGAGTTGATCCCGCATACAACCAGGGTTTCGCCTATAGAGAAGGCCTCACCCCTTCGATTCCCGCGCAAAGTATGAAGAATGGCAAGATCGATTTCATGAAGAGCCGATGGCCTGCCTCTTTCATGGCCGTCTCTCTTCTCCAGGCTATCCTGTGCATTTGCTTTGAGGCGTACGTCATCTCCGTATCTCTGGGCATCTGTGCCTCTTGCTGACCCCTTATCTAGCTATGTGTTCGGCAAGTTCCAGGTCAACCTTGGCACCCATATCAGCGCCCCCAAAGTTCAATCTCAGTACAAGACTATCCCAACTTTCTTGACGCTTTTCATTTTCGGTTTCCTTTACACCCTCGTCGTCGTCTGGGATGCTCTCCGACAAAAGAACACCATTCAAGTCATTGGTGTCTGCTTCTCTAACCTGGCCCTTATGGTTTACACAACTATCCAGGTTGATCAAATTTCCGAGGCCTTCGATATTCTCGAGCAGAACAATGCGCTCAAGCCCGGCATGACTGCTGCGGAGCTTTGGCACGATGTGAAGCCTTATCTGGTCGCTATCCCTGCCATCATCGCCCTTGCTACCCTCGTCATGGGCTTCCTTTCTTGGAAGATTTACCAGGAGTATGCTTGGGATATTCTTAAGAACATTGGTGCTGATTATCGCATGAAGAAGCGATTCCTTCACTACCAGGTATGTTGCACTCTTTTTACCTACACTCCTTGATCAATGCCTAACTCGATCCAGATTTACATCGCTCTGCTCAAGTTCGATTTCTTCTTCTTTCTCGGCTTCATCGTTCAATTCGTTGTCGTTGTTGCTGACAAGGATGACCCTGAATTCGCCCTAACCATCGTCACCATCCCCATTACCATCATCATCCTTCTCGCTGCCGCTTTCTTCACTCGGCGAGAAAACAAGATCGGCATGGTCTGCATCATCATCCTCTATCTCGGAGGTCTCAGCTATTTCATCTTCAAGCTTGTGCGAATCTATCAGCCTGGACACCGACAAAACTACGAAGCCGTTCGTCGATCATTGACCGCATTTGCTGTCATCACCATTCTTCTCATCCTACTCACCATTACTAACGCCATCATGTGCATGCGCAACTTTGGCAAGGGCCTGAAGCCCCATCTGCAGTCTCTGTCTCGAAAGCGCAAGGTCGAGGAGAAGCCTGACATCAACTCAATCAACATGCAGGATGTCAAGCCTCAAATTCCCAGCCGAATGACGATTGATTAAGCGGCCCCTCGCATGTCATGATTCTTGGAAAACAATATTTTGGAGGCATCATTGTACAAAGACACGAATTTACGAAAGGATATAAAATTTTTCCCTTTTCTATGGCACCAGTCACAAAGGGCAGGCTCGGGATGGACGGTGACCAAACGGGTGCGGCGTGAACAGAAGGCGACGAAGTGATATCCCATGGTGTCGGAAACTTGCTTGGACTTTTTTATTCTATTTACTTTGGTTGTTTTTTGTTTCCTATGTTAGACCCAACCATATTAGGCGTTCAATGCTCCACCACATGGAATGAGATCCAAGAGCTGATACATAGTTCTTTTGTTACTTTTACTTTGTCCCCTGATCAATTGGATTGTGGGTTCTCATGATCAGATAACCCGATAGGAATTGAATAGTGAAATCAGGAATATGATATGCAAATGGCCCGTGCTCATGTGGTCTATGAGACTGTCCATATGTGAATCACGTCATGAAACCAACAGGACTCTGACTCAATACACTCACTGGTTTCAACTCTGTGGGGCATGATGCGAGACAATAGTGCAGTTAGAACGTTGCATGTTTCACAGCTGATGCTGGAGAAAAGATCGACGTGTCTGTCTATGAGGCAAGGGAAATATCCCAACAGTACAATTCTAAAACAAAATGCCAAAACGCCCGCTTTCCATTCTTGATTTTGAACCAAAGCCGAAGCCGAAGCAGAGTCTTTGCTAGACTCATTCGAGTTAAATAAACGCCAATCCATATTGCCCAATGTGGCAGTGCGCTGTGATACGTAACATGACCATGCATGTAATAATGCTAGCAGGGAGAGTATGTCATAGTCTGATTTGAATGGCATCCTTAAGGTGACCTTCTGTCGGGCAGTAGGGACACTTATACCGTGCTGCTTTCACTATGTTGTTCAGAGATTCGCGGCAGAGAACGTGACCGCAACTGAGCATCATGGGAGGATTGTCTTGAGTCGTCTGCTCTTTGCTGACGGGGCAGACAAAGATGGGATGATAAATCATAAACTCAGGCAGAGGTGTCGCGAAGGCAAGTTCGTTCTCTGTCGTCCATTCTGTCTTCTTCTCCCGCATATAAGTTGTGTATTTGATCAGGCGTGGAAGAGCGATAGAGCCTGCTGTGACGGCGATATAGAGAGGGGACTCCGCCGATAGGCCAAGCAGTGAGCAGAATTCGCGAGTGAACGACATGGCTACATCCTCGAACGCTGATTCTGTCTCAAATATATGGCTGTAGGGAGATTTGGCCAGGTTAGGGGCGAACACCACAGCGCTAGAGAGTTGTTGTATCTCTAGCAAATGACGGTTCTGGAAACGAGGGAAGTTCTGGCGAGCGTAGTTAATCGCTCCGCCGAGTCCATTGGTCGTAGGTTCGTCCGGGAGACCGTTGACAGATGGACCTTTGAACAGCCAGACATATTGGAGCTTGATCAGCTCAAATTCAAGTGTGCTTCCCCTGGCCTCAAGATGAACGCCGTTTGCGTGGGCCCAGTTGATGGCGGGTAGGAGATTATGGTCCTTGAGCTCCGAAAGGATGCTATACATTTCCGCAAACTTGTTTTGTAAATGCTCTGAATGTAGGCCAGCCATTTCATCTTCCAAGTCCTCCTCGCTTTCCATGTCATCGTCGCCATCCTCGTCTGTTTGTGAAATGGTATGGGCTTCGCGGCCGGGAGGGTGATCTGTAGCTTCTTTGAGAAATGTCGAGGCCACAGAAAATTGGCCTTCGCGAAGAAGATGCATGGCTATCGCACGGTTGATGAGTCGCGGGTGGTCCGCCATAGCATCAGTCTCCATAGGGAGTTCTCGGTGAGGAAGAGCCTGTGTCGGTCAGATGTCGTTGCCGTTAGTAGGTAGAGTTTATAGACAAGCCTTATCGAGAGCCTTTCCGAAGGACTTCTGCGCCTTGGTAATGTCCTTTAGGTCTACATTGATTCGTTCGAAGCGGGCTTTGACTGGATTTTGCAGCACCATCATGGCCATGCCAGTTCGAGTCGCGTCTTGCTCTATTACAGTCGTTAGTTGGTGGTAGTATCAGAAGACAGCCAGCTCACCTTGAGCAATCTTCTCGCGAGCATTAGTCAGAAGTTCTATGACTTGATCTACATCATTGACCACGGTTTTGAGTGTTCTGTTCCTCATGCGAGCCAGCTCAACCATGAGTGGTGCAAAGGGCGAGACATGATCGTTATCAGCTTCCGCCATGGCTATGTGGGGTTTTGAATCAGATGTAGAAGATATGATCAAGACCGAGAGTTGTTTAACGCGAAGTGAAGACTCCAAAGCCAAAGAGAGTCATGGGCTCATCCAATAGCTAGGATATTCCACGGGTGGACGACAAAATGGCCCGTTGTGTTGAAGGTTGATGTCGTTTGCGGATTCAACGGTGACGGAACGATCCGAGCTTAGATAAGGCAGAGACAGGTGCATTATCGCTATCGATAAGCGGGCTACCGAGGCTTTGCTGACTACAGGGGACCGGTCTCGCTCTCTTAATGAAGGCCAATTAAACGAGAGTAGATTTTGGCTGCGCTTTGACAGCAGCTTCACTTTAGCTACAATCTGCATATGCAACTGTTGAACAAGCCTCTCCTCCTCGACTCACCACAACAACTATCACATATTGAATTATCCTCCTCATATAGCAAGTGACGACGAAAGTGTCGAGTGACCCCAGCCTCCCCCAGGGATTCACGTGGGGCTTTAGTGAATTAGTGCCCCGCATTTAGCTTGTAAATTCTTCGGCTACGCTGCGATAGGTACTTGAAGCAGGTACCGAGAGCTAACCTGGGAGCTATTGCATCACATGAAGGCCCTGTAATGTTAGTTGCCTCTTAGACCTGTTCAACAACGAAAAAAAGGCCTCCAAAGACACGCGCGCCTAAACGAAAACTACCAGAGACGTCCTCTTGCTACTCCTCGCTCACCACGGGTGAGGATGAAGCTCGAGACTGCGTCTATCAAATACACGGGCCAATGACGACACCATGGCTTTCAGATTTCCAGATCCTCGACTTCGAGTCGACGATGAACTCTCGACAGGCACCACCGCCAAGGGGTCTGTCGCCCGTACAGCGACCACCTCCAACTCCAGCACCACGCGAGAAAGTCCGCCAAACGGTATCCCCCCGTTAGAAGTTTCCGCATACAATGAAGCTGCAGACTCTCAGCCTGTACCCTCCCCGAGGCGCAAAAATCTTGTCTTTGCCGATCCGTTCGCCTTTCGGTGCGTCGCGAACAACCACTCCTGAAGCTTCCAAGGCTAACACAGCATCAGGTATCTCGAAGAAGGCAGCAGTGTTGTCGTTGTCGAGCGCCGAGGCATTTTACGCGGATACGAGTCGTACCTAGTCGAACAATGGGCGTGTTCTCGAAAACCACCAACACTCCTGATCGTCACTTATACTGGAGACGAAAAACACTCGGTCGTTGTCGGTGTGCTCTCTGTTCCTATAGACGAGAGTCTTTGGCCTCCAAGGCTACGCTTCTACTTTGATCAACTCCAGGATTCACATGCGCGGCCCAAGGAGACTGAGCTTGGAGAGCTTATGGTTACTAATCTGAGTAATTTCCCTTCGGCCCTCACCGTTATTATGGTACCTGAGGGTGATATCCGAAAATATCGCTCTTCGTTCATCGTCAATGAGGATTTGAAACGATTAGGATGTTCTGGGCGATCAGGCATGACTCTGTCAGATCCGACTGAAGCAACGCAGCTCAAGTTCTTGCAGCTTTACAGGACGAGCGATCGAGTACCTGTTCCGCAAGCTGTAGTCGAACTCATTAAGCTTTGCCAAGTCACATTATACATGTTTGACAAGCTGGGGCACCAATACATCGATGGGTTGCTTTGCGACAAGACAGAAATGGCTATCAACAACTGGTGGATCGAAATTGGTGCTGAACACTATAATTTTGAGCCTACCGATGGCATATTAGGCCCCAGTACGGTAGCGGCAATACTGGGCATGTTCATGGGTGCTCGAAATCGTCTCCATTGGTACGGGGCACCGGTATCAAAGGATGTATTTGACCTCGAAAACACTAAGCGTGGTATTGGTCACTTCCAAAAATCACAAAAGCTCGAGAAGACGAGAAGGCTGGACCGGCAAACTCTTCTCAAGCTCTACACCGTGTCTGCCAAGGCTGCTGCTGGAGAAAGTTGGGGTGTACAGAGGGCCGTGAAATCAACGCTGACAGAAGTCGGAGGTAAAAGGGGTGAGCTAGTAATGGGGATGGTGTCAGGAAAAGACAAAGGAGGACTGGCTGATATCGAGACTCTCGACATTGGCACTTTTGCTAGCTTAGCATATGGCGAACGGGCCAAATGGCTCTGGCATGGCAAGCCTCGGAGAAGCGTAGCAGAGCTACCACACCACAGTCCAGAATTGAGCAGCGCGGTCCCTTGGAAAGAGGAGGAGGCGAACCCAAACCCGAAACGAGTGTATTCAGCGCCTGCTGAGAACGAACTGGATACGAAGCGACTGGATGAGACTCCTGATGTTTACTCGGGCCACCCACCTGGTTCCGCCGTTAGTGTCGCTGATGGATCAGGTGACAAGGAGGCTTCGCGGAAGAACATCTTCAAAGGTGTCGCTGGGAAGATGAACGACGCTAGGTCTGGTTTTGGACGTATCAAGGATGTCGTTGGGGGAGGGTTACGTGGTCACACCAGTCGACCTTCGGTTTCAACAAGAGATGACTTTTTAGAATCGGGCCCCAGAAGTTCAAGCCAGGGGCTCACTCCAGGAACAACGCAACCGCCAGCGCCCACACAAGGAGTGGGCAGAGCCTTCACGTGGAACAACAAACCGCAGGAGTATCTAGCCGTAATGAAACGTTCAGACGCGGAAGGGGGAGCAGGATTCCCACAGCTTTCGCACTTTGCGTCCACCTCGGCAGTTGACATAAAGCAGCCGGCCTCGGCTTCCGTGGAAACTCAAAAGCGCGAGCAAGATGGGGAGTTATTTGATATTGGGGTCGAAGTGCGTAAGGATGTATTGTCCAAAGCACCCTCCGCTGTTGCATCTCTTGTTGATGAGCATGACCTACAAGGGCCTGTTCTGGATGCAGAACTCAACGATGATCTATCTAAAAGGGGGCTCTCGCGACGACACAGTATTCAGTTATCACAGTGCCCGAACATGACCGTTCTCAACGAAAATCGCTGGCCACGACGAATGTCATTTGGCGATGCTGAAGAGGCTGTATTGGAGTGGGAACCGCTCATCGATGTTGCAGATGCAGCGGATGACCTTGCCACTATTGAAGCATTCAATGACCTAGCTCAGCATTTTAATCAGTGCTTGGAGGAAATGAAGCACCGCATTGAGCCATGGGTCACAGAAAAGATCAGTTTAATTGAAGCTCTCGATGAACGCTACGCGAAAGACAAGGACGAAATGCATGCACTCTACTACCAGCTGAACGAGGCATGCCAGCGTATGCGTATAACTTCTCATGAGCTCCTTGCCGAGGAGCGGTCTCACCTCTTAGAAGGCCTTAAGGAGGTTGAGGCGCTCGTAGCTCGTCTCGATTATGAAATCAATGCTCTGCTACAAAAGGTGGTCGATGTCGAAGATGGGATTGTTACCTTTGAGAGGCAAGTGGAGGATATGGAGAAGAGAGCTGAGACTTTGAAGGCCGAGCTCGAAACCGAAGGGTGGCTTCACTGGATGTTCAGAACTGTCACAGGAATCGGGACGGGTCCAGATATCACAAGGTCGCCGTCTTAATCCAGGGGTTGATGTTGGGTAAAGAGTGTTTTCATGGGGGTGATAATACCTCTAAGGGGTCATCAGCACGGAGTTTTGGGACATCGATATCATATCAGACATAGCATAGCACACCCTTGGGTACAAGGCATTTTTTAGGGTCATATTGAATAAACTTAATCTAGTTATCCATCCATATACCAAAGCGTCATCTCTGGCCTGACCTCGATTCGTTCATATACCAGGTTTATATAATACAGCAACACCTTCGTTGCACCGTCGGTCATCATTTCGTGATGCAAGCGCCAGATATCGATTCAGACCCAATATCTATCCATTCTCCTGAATAATCGTACAAAGCTTCAATTCATAACCCCAGCCTATTTGGGGCCCGTCCTCTAAAATGGTTTGTTGAGGCCGTAAAACGTTGGCGTTTCGCTCATCACGCTTAGAACATGCCACCGCCGCCCTGTTGGCCGGCTCCGAGAGCCTGGCCCTGCTGCTGCATGATCTCGCTGACCTTCATAGATGTGTCGAGGAACTTGGCTGTGCAGCGGTCGAGGCAGACGGACTCGCCCTTGTTGAGCTCACCCTCGCGGTAGTCGTTGGGAACGCACTTCTTCTGGCAAGACTGCTGAAGACTGTGGCATCACAATTTAGTATCAATGCATGTACATGCTTGGTGAGCGCTGAGGCTTACCGGTTGTATGTGTCGGCCATCATGCGCATCTCGCTCTCGACGGCAGCAATCTTTTGCTCCGAGGTAGGCTGAGGTCGACCCATTCCGAGGAAACTCATTTTGGCGGTGTTAGAGGAGGTGGTGGCTGGGCGGTTTGGTATAGTTAAGACGTTGTGTTAGTTAAAGGCTGCGTTATGACGGCGTTCTGGGACCTTGAACTGGATAATGGGAAATTTTCCACTTATCGCGGATTGGCGGATTATGTAAGGATGTATTGTTCTGACTACCCTGCACCACCGCATCATCAACTCCTCTTGTACATGCCTCAAGGCCTCATAATATTTATAGTTACAATATTCAGGGTAAGGGCATTATAATAATATTGGATTATGTCTAGAAAAGAGGGACAGATACACAAGTATTGCGGCATAGACATCTTGTTGTTGGTTTGAGCTTCAACCGATTATCACTCATGACAATGACTTGATTGTCACTATTTCACTCCCGCCACAATTTTAAAGGTATAAAATATTCCTTCATATTGCGCTATTTGGTATTATAATCATTCCGTCATTTAATTCCTAAAGGTAATGTTCTTCGTGCGAGTCCACTCATCAAGACCAGCAGATGCACCAAAACGGCCATATCCACTAGCCTTGGCTCCTCCATGAGGCAGACCGCTCTCGTCATGAATACTCATATTGTTGATATGGACAGCACCTGTCTCGATCTCGCGAGCAATTCGGAGGCCTCGCTGCAGGTCAGATGTGAATACAGCAGAGCTCAAGCCGTACTCGGTATCGTTGGCGATCTTGATGGCTTCCTCCTCCGTCTCGATAGCCATCAGAGAAACTGTAGGGCCAAAGGACTCGGATTTATAAATGTCCATTTCTGTGGTGACATCTCTCACAACAATTGGTCTCATACGGGTCTTGCTTGACTCTTCAACATCAGGGTTTCCGTGAACCAGGGAAGCACCCTTGGAGATGGCATCCTTGATCAAGGCCTTGTTCTTTTCAACAGGAGCTGATGCAACAAGAATCGGTGCGTCCGCCTTGGAAGAAAAGACTTGTTCGATGGTGGCTGACAGCTTCTTCTCAAACTCGTCCTTGACATTCTTGTGCACAAGGATCCTTTCGGTAGACATGCAGACTTGCCCCGAGTTCATGAATGCTCCAAGGGTGCATTGCAGCGCGGCGAGGTCGAGGTCGGCATCCTCCCACACGATAGCTGGGGCCTTGCCACCCAACTCCAGAATAACAGGTTTGAGGTTCTCGCCTGCAAGCTTACCGATGATACGGCCAACAGGTGTGCTGCCGGTGAAGTTGATCTTCTTGACCTCAGGGTGCTCAATCAATGCGGCGGTGACTGCTGCAGCATTGGCTCTCTCGTGGAAGATGACGTTAAGGACACCATCAGGGAGTCCTGCCTCTCTGAAAACATCGGCAATGGCCCAGAGTGTTCGAGGAGAAACCTCGCTGGCCTTGAAGACCACTGTGTTACCAGCGGCCATGGGGAAAACAACAGATCTTGTGCCGAGAATATAAGGGGCGTTCCTGATTGACATGTTAGTAACTTGTTGGACTCATCCGGGCACGAGAAACCTACCACGGCGCAATTGCTACAACGACACCATAAGGCTCTCTCAAGACGAGTGCGGTTGTGTTGGGATCCGACACAGTGGGGATGGCGCCCTCGAGTGTTCCTATACGACCGGCAACTTCCTTCAGATGGCTAATGCCTGTGCTGATATCGAAATCGGCCCAGGTAGCATCACTGCCAGTCTCTGACATGGAGTACTTGCGGAGCTCGTCACGTCGCTTTTCCATAATGTCGGCGGCCTTGAGAAAGAGATCCCGGCGCTCACTAGGCCTTGTCTTGCGCCATGACTTGAAAGCCTCAGCAGCAGCCTCGACAGCAGCATTGGCATCCTTGACGTCAGCACTGTGGTAGCGGTGGACGACCTCGCCGCTCGCGGGAGACACGACATCAACAGCCCTTTCACTGGTGTGATCGCTGCCGTTGATGAGGAAAGGCACAGTATGAAGCTTGGTCGCCATGGTGAGTGAAGACAGTGTATCAAGTTTCAGATTAGAGAGTAGGTATGGATGGAGCGACAGTCGGGCAGGATGACGGTTTATATAGTGGTGGTTTCGACGAGAGAAAGCCCATGAAGGGAACGCATCTTGCTAGATTCATTGTAGTCTACTTACCATGCATCCTTGGCATATAGCAGTGCATGTGGAATAGCTTAGTTATGCGGATCGGCTCCTCCACTTGGAAGAAAGAGGTAAGAGACGCACAGAAGGAGGAGTAGGATCCCCTAGACACTAACTTAGTCCACAACCCCACATAATGAGTGTGGGCGACCCGCGGAATAAGAGGGGGATCCTGAATTGTGGTGTTGTTCGGCACTTTCACCGGGTTTGGATTGGAGATCGCCATTTGACAAGTAGCATGGACTAGATAGATAAAGTAGCCATGTCCGAGGCTTGTTTAGCGTGGGAAATGACTCTAATTGCATTGACATTCCCGACGATTTGGAATATTTGAACGATGTTCACTTATATAAAAGGACCATGGAAGAAGAGCCGATCACTAACGGAAATTTCCCGCCCCGCCTTGAAATATTGCTGGCCAGGGTCCATGACTTGAGCGGCCCGAAACAGAAATGCATCGAGCTAGGAAAGATATGTACGCTTTTCAGATTTGTAAGAGGGTATCAATTATGTATCAGCCAAGTTTGAATAACGTACGTATCTCCTGTAATAAAAGACATCATGACTGTTGCATCGATTTTGGGTCCAGGAAAGGCTGAGAAACATCCGTTGTTCGAATGCGAAGAGTTTCTACACACACAAAGCGTCAGAAGCGTGTCTCATCAACACTAACACTAACACTATTAATTGCCTTGATCAACTCACCGATTTCTGGCATCGATCCTGGAATCACAAAGTGGACCTCTGATTTGAATCGTGGACAATGCACGGCTTGGCCAGGGCGTTGGAGAGCGGGTTTGAGCTGACGCTTGACCGATTGACGAGGCTTGTCCGATTCAGACATGATGAAGCTTTCGAGGGAGGTTGATTATGACTGTTGATGAAGAATAATGTGTAAGGAGAAAGAGAAGTGGTTTTGATGCAAAAAGCAAAGATGATTACCTGAAGCAAGTAATGCAGGGAGGGATACGCTCAGAGTACAAAGTCAGTGCATAGTTGGTTGAGCCTGATTGGCTGAGCAGCTCATGCCCTTCCATTTGATTTGATGGACGGACCAAGGTATCACTCATGTGATCCTAAATCACTAGTATAGTGAGGGATGATAGTTTGCAGTGGCTTCATCCCTAGAAGAAGTTGAATATTTAATCTCGAATTCGTTCGAATGTTGGGGCTGAGACTGGTTCAGATTCAATGATGCTACCTTATAATTTAGGTACTACTCAGCACATAGTCACACTCTTCTCGACTTGTAGATACCACCGTCCGAAAGAATAAAATAGGATATCTATAACACGAGAGCATCATAAAGTACCGAGATATAGTTCCCTCTTGTCTCCTTTTTTCTTTTTTCCTTTTTTCTTTTGGTTACACTCTTGTCAGCATCATGTGATGAGATCGTGTAACTCATAAATACGAGATGGTCACATTAGACTACATAGTACTCAGCGTCAAAGTCTTGCATCGCCATCCAAACGCTTTTACGAAATTAACTGAGTTCAATGTATTCATGCAGAATATTATTCCTTCAGGACCTCATTTGAGTATATCCAATTGTCACTCACATCTTTGAGTTCCCCATATCATGATCACGCTTTACCTGAGCATCGGCTGAGTAATACATACATCACGTGGATTTCTGGACGGCCCGCCAATCAGAGACTTTAATCCCCGCCGCAGGGGATAATTTTCTAGGCGTGCCCCGCTCGTCTCCAGTTTGTCAGGTCGCTCAGAAGTCGTTGCATGAGGCAACAACGGTGAAAGAGTACCGTTTCTATACCTTGTTGCACCTTCCCAGTTAAGATTGTCAAGCGAATTACCGTACTCTTTTCACGGAAGGACGGTGAAAAAGGTTGGTAATTGGCCAGACCAATTAGCCACTCACATTCGAGTCGCCTTTTTTCGCACCTTGAAACCAGCAAAAAGCAATCTTCTCCCTAACAAACAAACCCCTCTCCTCCGTAGTCGGCCTTTGCTCACGCGCATTGTCTTTGCCAACACACGACGCGCCCACTCAGCGCCGCGACCCGAAATATCCATCTCAATCTCCAAACACCGACACCGGCACCGGCCGGTCAACGAACTCCGGGTATTGCTTTTCGAAGCCTCCGACTCTTTGATTGCCCGTGCCCGTGCCCGTGCCCGTCTCGGCGCCGGTGCATCCTCGCATCATCCCGTCGCGTTCTTCCTCCGGGCCTCCGGCTCAGGGCATCGTCCCTATGGACGGTTCCATGATGGTTGGTGGGGCGGCCTCGATGAGTCCTACGAGTCCTGTCAGCTCCCGCCATGGTCATGGCCATGGGAACAGCAATGGCACCAACAAGCGCAAGAGGAGCAGCATGGTTGGCATTGAAAGTAGCCCAGGCAGTAATCTTGACGATCACGATGCTGAGCAGGAGAAGAAGCGCCAGCCTGGCGTCAAAAGGGCTTGCAACGAGTGTCGACAGCAAAAGGTGAGTCAACCTCCGAGAACAGACGGTCTAAATACCATTGTACTAAACAGAATTTTCCAATAGCTCCGATGCGACGTGGTGCAAGACCCTTTCCAAAGTTGCTCTCGGTGCAATCGCCTGAAACTAGAGTGCAAAATTGAATCAAACTTCAAGAGAGTCGGCAAAAGATCCAAGCACGCCGAGATGGAGAAGGAGATCGATCGACTGCGTCGCAGTCTTGCTAACGCAAAGTCTCAAGGCTTCACCCCAGAAGCCGATGACGATATGGACTCTCCCATTGCTGCGAGCAATCCCACCTATACTCACACCCATACCCGAAATCCGTCTTTAATGGGTTCTGACGAAGCTGTCTCTTCCCTGCTTCATCTCAAACGCGGCGGAAACTACAACATGCCACGATATTCGCACGACCTAGAAAATGTCAAGCTAACGGAAGAAGATGTCAACAACCTTTTTCGGCAATTCTGGGCTTTCTATCACCCATTTCTACCCTTCCTCAACCCTTCACAGGCACCTGATCTCTTCTACCAACAACACCCCCTTCTCTTCTGGTCCATTATCTCTGTCGCTGCTCGACGATATAATCCACCAAGCACAAACGATCTGCTCAGCAATCTCTCAAAACCCCTGACACGTTTCTTGTGGTCAACGATAGGAGAAGTCCCGAGCAACTACTACGTGGTCAAGGCCATGTGTCTGCTGTGCACATGGCCGCTGCCCACAAGTACGACTTCGTCCGACCCTACGCACATTTTGTGTGGAGTGATGATGAAAACGGCTACTGGAATAGGTCTGCACCGGCCCAATAATATCCAAGACTTTTCTAGGGTGTCAGTTGAGTTAAACAAGGAACAACTCAATGACCGTGTGACAACATGGGCTGTTTGTAATATTGTTGCGCAGTCTGTTGGAACTGGCTACGGCCAGCCAGCATCAACTCTCTATGACTGGACTTTGGCCTCACGAGCTGGAGAGGAGAGTGCTTTCCAACTATCTCGAGACTTAGAGGCGCGGCTACAGATTGAGAGATTCTGTGACAAGGTATCGAAGGAGATGTATAGCAACGCTAGCGATCCCCGTGGCGTTGCAGGAGATGAGCACCGGGCAATGCTGATGCGTGTCTACCGTCGAGATTACGCAGAGCTGAATGCTTCTATCCTTTCACAAGGGCTAGGCCCCATCGTCTCTTTGCATCTCCGGGCAGCGGCTCTTCACATGCGCTTGACCGGTTTCTTCGATTCCAGCAAGACCCCAGGCTATATGGATGATCTGATGGGCCTGTGGCGCGCCACTACCGCTTTTCTCGATGAAATACTCGAAGTTGATCAAGCCACTAGTCCCCGGGACGGCGTCGGCGGACACTTACTTCTTCACTGCAGTAACTACATCGGACAGATGATGGTTGCCGCTGGCTTTGCCCTTCTCAAGCTCATGAGGTCGTTCTTTTCCAAGACTATAGACTTCCAGCGAGGTCGAACGCTCTTTCATCAGACGATCCGGGCTATCCGGGCTACCAGTGTTGTTCACAACGATCTTCAATGGCGTTTGGCTGAACTCATGGTGCAGATGTGGAACGGCGCTCGACTCGAACACAATCAACATAACTTCAACAGTAACGACAACTCACCGATCCAGATGGACGACAGCCTCCAGCTCAAGGTTCGATGTCGTCACAGTATGAGTCTTGTATTCGATTCAGTCTGGAGGTGGAGGGAGGACTTCCAGGCATCGGGGCGAGGTACTATAGACTGTAGGTGATCCCCTTTCTCCCATATGTTTTGGTGAAGGCCCCTGAGTAGAGCATGTCTTGATTTGTCTTGTGCAAATATTGCAAGAATGCTAATACAGACAACAGCTGCCAAACAACCGACAAACCCAGATTCGGCTAATGAGTCTTCAGCATCATCAACACACATGGACAGCACCCTCGTACCGTCTCACACTCTCCCGCCTTCGAGTCTGCTCAGCACCAACAACACTCACAACAGCAACCCCAACTCGAACGGCGCCCTGACACCGGGAGCCACAGGACTCTCAGCTGTATCGTCAGCTCATAGTATGATGGCTGGTGTCAGTTACGGAGATGCGGGCAACTACGACTTCTTCGACCCCCAGCACTGGATGTTGGACGGCCTACTTGACTTTAACTACTCATATGTGCCTCCCTTGGAAGGCGCCTAGGAACGTGATCAACAACATTGGTACTATGAGTGAGAGGTGCATTAGACATGCATGGTCTTGAGAGTAGTTTTTCCTTATGAGACTGGCGTGAGTTTCGGCACTGTAACGGAGCATCATAAGCCAGCGGCAAGGTCTTTTCTTCTTTTTTTCCCCGCTGAAGCGAACCTGCTTCTTTGCTGACACCAGGTCTGCGCACGGTTTCATTTTCCTTTTCGGGTCTTGGGTTTTGTACTCTTTGCATCGTGATTAATTTTGAGACTGTTGAGCCAGGGAGGATCTGCTCAACTACTGCGTTTCCATGTCGGGATGAGCTTATTGAGGAATAAAATGGAAGTTGGAAGTGGTAAAAGACAGTCTACGTGTAATCATGCAGTATGACGAGATGTTTAGAGTTCAATAAAGACAAGCAGTAATCATCATTCTTGTTGTCTACGCACTCCAGAGGGTTACGGATATTAATGCCCAAGCCGTATAATGTGAAAGGGTATTGATTCTACAAAACATCACTAGAACATGACCTCGTCATCCAAAATATACCGTATCGTGCCTCAGAGTTAGCTCGTTTTGACCCATAGTAAAGAGCAAGTGTTTTCTTTGATGAATATTAGGATCAGCAAAGCCAAGACTTTACTGGTTCTCACGATTTCTACCAGTTTGTACAGTTTCCGTTCTTGTGTATCGAGACAAAGCTCGGAGGCACTTTTGCAACTTGGGCAGAATCTCGAACAGAGACCTGATAGCCCATGAATATTCTCAGGCAGAAATACATGCCCCCATCAAGCATAGCCCGAGGCATTTGGCTAAGCGAGTTAGAAGTCGTCTCTGACCCATGCCAATTCACATCCATAGCGAAGGCGAGGTTGCAGGGAAACGGAGACGCGGGGACTTGATCCGTGAGCCGAGTCTAATTGAAGCTACGGTGACATTGACGTTGACAAGTGACAGACAGCAATACCTAACCAGGTCCAGGTCCAGGTCCAGGGCGAGCGAGGACAGGGATCGGAGCATTCTGTCGTTCTGCTCTCAATGGCACGTACCATTATGTGCCCCTTGATCAATTACTCACTCTCTGAACCCTATGGGGCCACCATAGCTGAAGCCGAAGCACGAGGATGGGAACTGGCGCTGCACTTCTACCTCTGCCTGCTGCGATGTTTCAAACAAACAGTACCTGTAGATCAATCTAATTAACTTTAAACCGACATATGACTCGACTCACCGATGTCAGCCTCGAGAGGCAATCGCCGAAAATGCATGCAGCTCATCAACCAAGGGACCCCGGCTCTTGGAGGTTGATTCGCAGCCGTCAGTGGCATCTGCCCCATCATCGAGCTAGTGTGGCCATCGGTTGAGGATCGTGAATGCCATTGTAGAATCCCTGCGCCCTCGCCAAGAATTTGGGTCAAATTTGGCGTCTCCCGGCGTCGACGAGTCTATTGTCGGTTGCGTGATGATGGTCCTGATTCGACTTCCGGTAGAGAGCAAAGAACAATAGAACAATATACGCCACAGCCGTTTGCCTTGTCTTTATTTCCGAATTCCTCATCCATCTGAAATGAAATTGCCGTGGCGTTTCCAGTGGTGCTCTTGACGGTTAAAAGGTACAATTGGGTTTCAAGAATGTAAAGAGACCGTTTTGGGCGTCGATGACATCAAATCAATAGTAGCTACTATTGATTGAATAGACACTGGCTTGAGGATGAATTCCACGAGTGACAGACCCTTGGAGTCGGTAACGGCCATGCCTCAGAGAGCCAAACATTGCATTGTCCCCAAAACGCCTCGTCAGGGCAGTACATCGAGTCTCTCCGCAAAGCTAGGAAAGTCTCATCCATTCATCAACTATAGAGTTGGAATAACGCCTCGCAGCAGAGATGATATGACCTATGTCGTCAAGTAAAGTATATGGCCGCATTTTCAGGCCGGCAATGCCCTGCTTGGCCTGTTCTGCAGACCCATCCATGGCCGCATGAAACGGAAACGGCTGGGGGCCTTGGTGCGCGGCAGAAGACAAACCAGATACCTAGATTAAGCGCCTTCCAGACGACAAGAGTTGGTTGAATACTTACTCTTAACGATGCCATTAATTGTTGTTTGTTTCGAATTCAGTTCGACGAGGCATTCTCCGTAGGCTATGTAAAGCAAGCAATGCGGGTAATGCTCCAGCCAACATTCTAGAGAATGAGCAGTGCCGGCTTCGGATATTCTTTTCCAATCTTGAATTCTCTATTGATATTCCATTGCAGGGATGCTGAGGACGGCGGCCGATGAGCCAAGTCGGCACAGTGAGCATTCATAGACGAGAAACAAGGGCATCTGGAGATCGAAACCATTATCGGTATCAGTATCTGTACCTGAACGGAAGACGAGCCACTTACTCTTCAGGGTTGCAGCGGGCCCTGGGAGGAAGAACCACGTCGAATTTGATCCCTGGCGGTCATTCTCTTCTGATTCTGGCTCTGACTCTGGACAAACACAACCAACAGAGGCACAACCAACAACCAACAACCAACAACACGCCCCCTCCAAGCCCCATCCTGTACTTGCGTCCTGTCCGCTCATGAAACTCGCCATCGATCTGCGCTAGGATAAGCCTTCCAGCCCGTAGCAGAGCAATTCTGAGCCCAGCCCAGCCCAGTTCCACGCAGTTTGCTTCACTAAAGAATGCAAGACTCGGCAAGCCGTTAATAGACGGCGCTTTCAAGTGCCGGGAGTCACACGCCCAAACCGCCCTGAAAGATCTACTCTCTTGACCATAGTTCTTGCAACAGCAGCATCTTCTGCCTGTGCGCCGCCAATTCCGAAAAGTGGCGTCTCGTCCTCCAATTTCCCTTCAAGAACAGCATCTTGAGATGGAGAAAATGCCAATCATGACCACAATTTCAGAGCACAGGCCCCATGAATCCTAAAGTTGGCTTATTTCAGTACCGTGATTCCCTCGTATTAGAGCCTGAGATTAAGAGATAGATGCTGCTCCCAACGAGGGTTTGAATCAACACCTGGTCAAAAGAAACTGGAGACTTGTCACATATGTGGATAGACTCAGTTGCATATGGCTCATATCTCTATAGAGGCCTAGACTTGATAGAGAGACAAGAGTTCAACTGGCTGAGGCTATTTGGTGTTAAGAATTGCCATGTAAATTTCAAGGGTCTTTGCCGAGTACTTTTGGTGTTTCTTGAATTTCAGGCGATGGAAAACGATACCGTCACTGTAACTCCATGCTTTACGTATAAAGACATGATAAGAAAGATGTTTGAAATGATCTAACTGCCAGGAATCCTGGGCCCCCATCGCCAGTGACTGGTAGAGAGAGACATGCCAGTAGGCTAACGTTCCAGGCCAACATGGAGCCCGTGCTACAGCGAGCAAGCAGCCATCGGTGATGCATATAGATGAAGTGACTGGTAAGAGTTCCCCTCAAGTTACACAAGTTAGTTGATTCGAGACTGTCTTGCTTTCCTCCGAGTAGGCCATGTGTTCGGCTCTCACGGTAAGTATCAAGAAGGGGGCTGACATGGCAGTAGGCGTGGTATGAGGAAATACCATAAAAGCCTCTATACTCGGGTTTTTGATATGAAGGAAACATTCAATACAGGCTAGTAGAAGCCAGAATAGAACTTTGTGGCGAGTGTTTGTCCTAGTGGAGAGGCGGCCGATAGCTGCACACGTTTTGGCGCCTTTAACACAAAGTTTAAGGCAAATAAGCTCTAGCTATTCACGTAACGGCAAAGCCGACGGCTAGCCTTAGGAGATTTGGTCGTTTTGGGAGCACAGAACAATGCTGCCAAACCAAATAGAGCAAGCTGGAGACATGGCAGTTGTGAGGAGGGACTTGGTCCATGTGAAGAACAATAGGTAGCCACAATCAGCCGCTCACTTGGCAGAGGTGCAAAGAATCCTATTGACACCCAAAAGAGGATGTCGGGTCTGCTTGTTGCGGGCGTATCCAAGTATTGCGGTTACAAGATGATGTATGGGAGCGTACGTACCCTGGCAGAACAGAAGAACATAAGTGCCATTGGACATCCCTTGTTCTTGCTACTACGCAACGCATGCCGCAGGTCTGCGTCGTGGGTGAGTATGTTGACGCTTAATGACATGCTCTGCAATTGACCGTGATGCAAACAAGTCGAAGCGTCGGGCCGTAGACATGCGCAATCAGGGCAAAAGATGGGTGGATGGGAACATCCGGAACATGAGATTGGCTCCTGACTTCTGACGAGGGTGTGTGTTTTGTTCCTCATTAACGACGATCGCCCGATAGATGATAAGATGAGATGGGTTGCCAAGCCAAGAAAAGAGGAGGGAGGGGTTTGGGGGCGTCGCCTTGTGCCTATGCTGTACGGAAGGCAACGCTAAAATCCAGCCTAGCAACAAATCGAAAACGTCTTTTTGCCAGGGCTCAGGGCTTGAGCAATGAATGTCAAGCCTGGCATTGGCAAGGCGCACCCTAGCGAGAGCCATGTCACAGCGGGGGGGCCGCCATTCATTGCAGACGGATCTGTACGGCACCACACCTGTTATGGATGGTTGTCTCAACGCTGATGAGCCGTGTCATCACCTGCCTCTTCTGCTCGCAACGTACGAGCAGCAAACACGTTATCTGGTCCCGAAAGTCTGGTACCGCCCACTCTGCATGAGCATGCGTGTGATTCGAAATATGACTGGGAGAAGGGGGAGCGGGTCGGACAGAAATGCGACCCTATGGACCGACATATACGAACTTTTGAGTTGAAATATGAGACGTCAAAAACGCGGCTAAGCCTGCGAATAAGGCGGAATACTCGCGGCAAACACTCCCATGCTCGTTAGAAATGCCTTAGCAAACACGCCTCGGTAGTTTCGATATGTTTGGTGTGTTGTAAGTGGTAGGGGGCGATCATCTAACCTGACGCGACAAGAGCGCTTAGAGTGGACTTTAACGAGTCAGATGCGCATCGAAAAAGCCGGTGAATCGAGCAGTCTCCCGCAAAACTTTCCCATTCAGGCCAAAGTATGTCCGCGTTGAGAGTCCCGGCAGTTGGGTAAGTGAGATGGAGAAGTTTGAGACCGGAAACAAAATCAAGAGTACCAGTGACACCACGCCAGGACGGACATGACCAGACAAGGGGGCTCTTCATTCTTGAGAGCCGAGAGCAAGAGTCCTTTAGCAAGACATGTCGGCTCGCTGAAATTCAACCGCATTCCAAGCACCTGAGATCACAGGTAGGAGGCAAAGCCAATGCTGAAACCCACAAGGCCAAGCTTGATGAAACGGTGGAGCAGGGCGGAGCGTTATCACTGCCTTGAAGCATGGGAAAGGAAGCCAGCGATGCAGTGTAGAAATTATTTTAGGCAGAATACCTCAGTGACCATATCATATAGATACATGGCGTGACAAGGCTGTGTTATCTTTGACATCCGCAACGTTAGATCCGAGAATGGATCTGCAGGAACCCTCAAACCAAAACCCCAGATCTGGCGGCAGCGGCGTGCGGTGGAGGCGATGTTAAGCGTTAATAACAGACAGATGAGCTACCTATAGCGCACAAGCGAGGCAGAAGATGTCTAGGGGCCTGAGCCGGCACTTGGCTTGTGATAGACTGATAGCAAGTGAACCATCCATATAAATGCTGGAGGTAATATCATGACATGGCACATGCAACCGATAGAGATCAGCAAGACTCCAATTATATATGCTGGAGTAGTATGAGGTTAGCCCAATCTTAGCCTATGTCTCCCAGCATCTCATAATGAATTTGTCAAAACGTAGTCTAACTTTATAAAAGAGAGAGAGAGAGAGAGAGAGAATGGAGCCTTTTGACTGGGATGTGGGGAAGGTTGCTGCCATTGTAATGCAGAATAGGAAAGAGAAAGGGTAACGAAAAATCGGTGAGTAAATCGGTGATGGATTGTCGGGACGAGAAGGCCGAACGAAGCTGGTGGAATGAAGAGGGTTTGATTGATTCTGATGGATGATGCGAGGTAGGAAATCAGAGGAGCAATCAATGTGCAAGGAGCAACCTAAGGAGCAAGGGGGGGCGTGCAGGGACCAGACACGGAAAGTCAGTCAGGCCCAGGGCAGCGTCGTTGAGTTGGCAGGACCTTCGCTTGCAGCCAAGCCGCTGTCCAATGACAGCCAACCGCATGGTAAACGCGCGCGTACTCGCTATACCACTTTCAGCAAAGCGTGCGAGCCCGGAGCTCTCGCCCATTGGCCCCAATTGTAATCATCAGGCATGAGCAAGGGCTGATCATCTGGGCTACCAATGGCAGCACATTGTTCCCGCTATAAATCAAGGACCTCCCCTGCTCGGTCTATGCTTCTTTGGGAAGACGAGTAACCTCACAGGGATTGATGCCTGCTTAGCGTGATCCCGACAGTCTGGTAAGCTAAGCTTTTTAGCGTCATAACTAGCTTGCGGCACAGAGTGTTGAATGGCCGGCAGCGGGGCCGCATTTCTGCACCAGGGTGGGCCACCCTCTAACTCCGATACCCCTGCCATCTCTCAAGCGCCGCGAGGCGCATGTCATGTTATGTTATGGGTTGCATGTTGAGCAGGACCAGTGGGTTTGAACTTGCTATTAGACAATTAGTCGTGTCTTTGTGATCATTGCTCTGCCATTCTAAATACGCACAGTATGAATCGTGATGTGTAGACACTGCGTCAGTTGTTGTACATACTCAGCCAGCCTCAAAACTGAATCGAGTTGGAGCTGAGACTGATTGAGTCAGGTAACCGGGGTATTGTCGGCTTCGGAGCATCATAACTCCCTGTGCTTATTCCCCGTCCAAGACGAGCCCTGCAGTAGCTAAAGGACAATTTAATTAAACAAGCTCATCTTAGTTGAAGCGAGCCTTCTGCACACATCTATTTTCTGTCGATACATAGTTAACTTGTCTGAACGTTGCTTGCTGATGCTGTGCAGCGGCGTCATTGCTCGGCTTTTGCTGAGGCCGGGTGGCATCCGCGGACCAGGGGAAGAGTCGACCACCTGTCATAGGTAAACGGTACTGTACTGTACATACTGTCCCGTCCTGTGCAGTACATACGTACAGTCAAAGCTTTCGATCCAGGTATGTATCGCGGTAGAACGTCGTTAATTTATGACCCCCAGGGGGGGCACGAGGCGACCTTTTAAGGCTAACACTACCGTCCATTTTGCGGCGAGGTTCACATCTCAACGGCTTCGCGCTACACGCGGTCCTATCATGGTCCCAGGTAGCGCGCGTATAATATCAAGCTTGTTGTTGGATATAGGGTTCCTTCTTGTCGTTTCGCCAAACCAAAGGGCACCTCATCAGCCATCAACCGGCCGATATTATAGACCTGCAATTGTTTCATGGATGGTTGGTTGACTGACAGAATCTTCAGCATGTGCGCAAGCCATACAATGTACATAGTGTAATGCAATGCAATGCAATGCTCCGCTCAATACTCTCTACCACCCACCCACACATGACAATGACAATGACAAGGCAGGCAATCTGCCGGCGAGTGCCAAGCAAAGTGGTGGAGTCGCTGGGATCTGCCTAAGCTGTTGCAGGCATGGTCACTTTGTCTTCTGTCATGTCGTCTTTTTTTTGGGCCTTTTCGTCTCCCATGTCCGTTTCCGTCTCCGACGCCGTTCCGCTTTCGCTCTTGTTTTCGCTGCTTGTTGACCAGGAAAACAAAATAGCTTCGAGGCTAGTTAAGAAGCAAAGCAGAAATAGTGTGAAATCCGTTCTGTCCCTTTTTTCTTCTATTTCGGCTGAGCTGTTTGGCTGTGCTGTGCTGCGCTGCGCTGTGCTGGCCTGGCCTGGCTTGGCCCGGCCAGGCCTCACCCAGCCCCAAATGCGCTCCCCCAGCAGACCCCTGCTCCCACTTTAGATCATCGCGTCTTTTCTTATTCTCTCATGTCTTGACTCTCTGTATGTATTCCGCCCTCCTCCTCCACTAACATCCCAGTACCGTACGGGACGTCACTGGCGCACCACTTCTCTCAAAGCTGCCGATCCTCAGATCGATGGACGCCAAACGGCCCGCACAAGATTATGAGTTCCCGCGTTCCTGTACCTGTATCTATTCCTGCTGACAGCCCTTGTTGCTGTCCGTCATACACTGTTGTCGTCCCAGTTCTGATAACTTGATCAGACCAAACCCAAGATGCATTTGTAACCAGTTAACTCACCGGCTCATGTCTACGAAGAAGATGATGAGGAACTCATCAGAAGCACGGCTCATGGATGTCTGCCTTCAGGTAGCGCAACCCGGTCCAGCTTCCCACCTTTCTGATTGTCTCTTCCCTCTTTACAGACAGACCAGACACAAAGGGTCCTTGGCCACTCTTGTCCCCCCCACCTTGCTGCGTTTCCTATCGCTCACATATTTCCTCTTTTGCGTACCTGGTCAGTGGTCGATGGCCCATGTCATCGTCTATTGTCAAGGTCCAGGTTTAGGGCCCAGGTCCCCGTTCTTTTCGTTCTCTTCGGGCATTACTGATTTCTCGTCCCCGTTAGCTCAGCCTGGCCTTTTAGTTTGGCAGAGACCTAATACCTAGTCTATGCTGCTCTTCAGCTTGCCTCGCCTTTCCCTCTCGGGGCATCCGTCTCTTTTTTGGCTACTCGTGTCGATCCTCCGTTTCAATACGTACACAGTTGACGGTGCAGCCATAGCCCATGATATCTTTGGCCTACCACACTATATATTATAGTTGGGTTCTGAATATTCTCTTTGTCTTGCTCTTCAATTCCATGCTGTATTCTCCTCTGTCATTGTTGATCCAATGCAGACCTCACAGGTCGGCTCCGTGTGGGATGAGAATCGAGTCAAGTCGAGTTGAGTCGTAATCTCCTCATCACTTGCTAGACTGATAGCCAGAGATTGCCATTACATACTCTATCCAGACTGTCGGGTAGAAGACTGCTCCAGACCGCATGCGAGACGGTGGTCGTGTGAAGGGGGATTTGCCTGGTGGAAAAAGTTCCAAGCATCCCTGACTGACTGACGAAAGAGTGACGGTCTGGTGAAATCGAGGAAGCGTCCGAAGAAACATCCGACTCTTTTCGGTGTTGTTTTCAATCCATTTTCCCATCCCATATCATCGTCTCACACCCATAATGTACGCACTGAAGCTGGATGTGATGGATGGAGGGGATGGTAGAACACCCCCAAACCAACACCCCCCGCCCTATATTCTTTCGTTTTACATGCCCACACCCATATCCACGCCAAAGTGAAAGCCAAATCCAACGCCACTCCCACTCCTACACACACCCTTGAAGCCGCGATGGTCGCGATGATTCCCCTCCATCCTCTAAGCCATACCAGTGCCATCTCCACGGGCATACCATGCACGTCCTCTGTTCTGCTCTTAGTCTTTCTCTATTTCCAGCCCGTTTCGTTCGCTGCTTTAGACCCCTCGGCGGCTATTGTTATGCACGACAGCTCCAGTACCTTGGCATCGCGGAGGATATTGAGCCCCGAGCCCTCACAGCTTGAGCCCTCCACTTCCTAGGTTCAAGGCAATGCCAGGCCGTACCCATACTGTACTTGGGGCTTGATCCCTCTGTTCGACACCCCCGGTCCTTCCCCCATTTGCCCCTGGCACCGAGGCATGTCTCTGGCTCGTTCATATCGTCCTGGGCTTGCCCAAAGAACGGCTCTTACAAATGTCCTGGTACTTCGTTGCTGCTGTCCCTCAGGCTGACCTCCATGTGCATCAAACCTACATACACTCCAACGATCTGCACTCCACTGCTCTTCATCTCCAAACACCATTTATACAAAGCGGCCGGCCCGTCTGTGACCCCACAAGGCTCTGTTTCCCTTCAACTCATCCTTCCTGCCCTTGCACTCTCTTGGCCTCGATCTTTGACCCCCAGGTCTTCAAAAAGCGGCCGCGGCCAGAAAAGGCTGAATCGTCTTGCACCTCGTTCTTCCATATCTGCCTCGCCAGGTCTTGATGCCTTCTTGAAGTATCTTGGTTTCTGGTCATAAATGTGCCATTATCAGTCTCGGTCTGAATCTTGAACTTGCAGCCACAGCATCAACATCTCTCCACCACTCACAGACGCAACCATTTCTGCTATTCAGCCCCGCCTATAACATAAACCAACCGATTCGGACTGCGATTGTCCAATCCCCCAACTTGATACCCACGTGATCATGGTTGAGCAGCAGTATATTGCCCCAGGTCTACCCCAGCCGGATGGTCTTTCGGGAGCTCCCAGTTTGCACGACTCAATTCCAACAACTGAGACTTCTCCTTACAACGATCTGACATCCTACTCATCTGTAAGTCGGCCATCGTCCGGAGTGGACATGAACTTCGCAGAGTCTTTTAAAGCACTGTTATAGATCTGAAGCTCTGGCCCCAATGGTCCTTTTGTAAAACTGACGCTTGTTCTTGCAGGTTTCTTCACCTTTCAACAGCATCTCTGGCCAGTGCGATCCAAATCTCTTAACTCCTATCTCAGTCGTGGGATCTCCCCCCTTACACGGCGTGTCAAAAATTGCATCGCAATATCCTCCGCCTCCAAGCACACCTAATCAACACCCTAGTCCTCCTGGGAGTTCCAGAATGTATCATCAGCAGCAGTGGGCAGGACAATTTGACGTTAATAGCCAATCCCCACAAGCGAGTTCGCCCATGACCTCTCAGGCTCCGGTCGCTGGAGGGGAATTCCTTCATGCCAGTTATGTCCACGATGGACGTCGAACCCCAGGACCCCCAGAGCCCTATATGGGAGCCTTTGGTGTCTCAAATGGACCAGAACCACAACCTATGAGCAACCCTTATTACGTCAATATGGCGCCTCCAGTTGAGCACCAAGACCACATGATGATGAGGGACAGCCATCACATTCCAATGGGCATGCATCATCGCGAAATGGCGCCTGCTCCTCTGCTGGCCGAGCATCATCCATCTCAGTATCGCCGAAGAAGCCCAGGAGATACAGGACTGCACGGTTTACCTTCAGATGTTCCACGCTCCATGACTGGATCCCCTCGTCGAAAATCTGCCCTACACGCCCCTGGCCGCGTCAAAAAGCGCACAACTAAGAGGCCAGGAGCCTCTAGAAGTGCAGCTGCTGAAGAGCCTGTCGACGAGCACAAGAATTGCTTTGGAGAAGAGGTCCCACCAACACTCAAGAGTACCTGCCCCGATGAGGAGCGCTGCATATTCGAATCTCGCTGGCAGCACCGCAACCAAAAGGGTCAGGATATGTGGGAGAGCATCCAGAGCGACTTTAAGAGTCGTTTCCAGAAGTGCCCCGGTAAGGAAATGCTTCAGATGAAATTCAAACGAGGCCGATCCAAGTACATTGATTGGTTGACCAGAGATGTAAGTCATTCTGGCTTCAGAGCCCGGAGAACTTCGCTAACTGTTCTTAGGAGGACTTGCTTCGAGAGGCTTATAAGATCGTCGAGAAAAATCGTTACCAGGCGATTCTTGACACGTTTCACGAATTAGGGGGTTCCCGAAACATGCGATTGAACGCCAGCGACATAGAGGTCAAAGTCGTCAACGATCTAAAGCTTGAGGAGGGGATTTACATGAAGTCCTATGGGGATCTCAATATCAGAAGACGACGCAGATCGGTTCAACCAAGGAAGCGCACTGGACGTGGGGATGAGCACGACGAGATGATGAGCGTTGGATCCCACAACACTCACGAAGATGAGGTTATGAACCAGGTGCATGGCATTCCCAATATCAAGATGGAAGAAGATGGCCCCGGAGGCCACATGATGAGCGCACATATGTGGGACCAACAAATGAAGATGGAACCGGGAGCAATGCCACCACAAAACGATCGCATGCAATCCTTGATGAGATTGAGCCCAACACAGACGATGTATGGAGGACGCAGAGGGTCGTGATAGGAAAACCCTTCTGACTTGTTTTCGGGAATGGCATTATAGACAACTTCATCTTCCCAACGAAGAGCCCCTCATTTTTTTGTATTTTCCATATAAGAGTCCCTTCATATACCCCAAGGAATCATTCAAGATAGAGCTTCGTAAAGAACACGGCATTTTTGCATAAGAAGGAATTCCGCGTCGTCTCACGTCTCCCCAATCCTCTTGTAAACCGTATCTATGTCTTCACTGCTTCTGAAGATATTGCCAAGTTTGAGAGGTTATTGTGTGGGCGAGCGGGAAGTCAAGTGACTTGAGTGGCTTCACACAGAATCTGGGGTCAGACTTTTGAGACGATATCTGGTTGGGTGCTCTTAAGATTGGCGATTTTGGAATTGACGAGATGGCGTGTTTCGCTGCCACGAAAGCAGGGGGGAATGCGAAAGACCTGGAAAGACTGAGAAAGGGGGCGGAGCGTGAGTGAGACAACACATAGCTCGTATTGACAAACTTGGTCTTGTGTAGACCCGACAGTCTGGAAAATTGCGCTTCAAGTAAATTTGATGCTCGCTGCAAGTTGCATGTAACTGGGTTCAGGTTGGCAAGGATTCAGGGTGCCCTCGGAAGCCGGGAGGGTGTCGAGACAAGCTTGACGGGGCCTCCTTGAGCCTAAACTAGTGGCCCCGTTCGCGGACACCCTTAACCTAGCCGCCAGGGAGGGATCCAGGTTTCTAGCCCCCCGATGCAGATCACGCCGTTTGACAATTCGGCAATGTCAAACCTCAGACGAGACCGATAACTGGCTGACGGCCTGCCTTTGCTTGACCGCCGTAGTTGAAATATGATGGAGTATGGCAGTAAAGGTATTGCAGAGGTGTATCTTGGGAGAATAGAAACCCAGGAGAGAATTTTACCAAAAATGGCGGAAGTCAAACCATTCGGAGTCGTGACAGTAGAAGCAAGCGGGTCTTTAGAAAGTATGTCAAGATTGGGAGTACGAAGCTCTCCAGTTCAGAATGTGAAGGCTTGTCAAGGCAGCGAACCCCGATTTGTCAGCTGTTCTGATTCGGTATTTCGACCTGCTAATTAAGGATATGGTTGATCTGGCCCCTTGACAATACCATAGGGACTTAAAGAAACATGGTGAGGGTACTTCCACGTTTCCATTGTTGGAAGGACCACCGATTGTTCTGCATGATACTCCAGCAGATCGTATTGCCCTCTGAAAAAGAGGCGAGTAAGAACGTAACAGTGATTGGACTGCGCTATGGCAGTGGAACCACAAGACGTGTTGGAAATGCAATAGGAAGCTGTGTAAATCATCATCTCTCGGTTCTTATTTGAACAGTAAAGTCATACCATAGGGACTGTATGGCGGAGACGGAACTTTGGAGCAGTATTGCCGGACTAGAAGCAAGGCAATTTGAGAGAGAATGCAGCTGGCTGCTGAACCTTTCATGTCGGACCTCGCTCTCATCGCATCTCCAGGGTCCTTGGCTTGCTATAGACTATAGTAACCAGATATAGCTTAGGTCAAGACTCAGCGGAAACGAAGATCCCGATGACGCGCTAGGAGTTACTAGCAGTCCGCGTGGCTTGCCGTTAACAATGAATCTATCCTGTAGCAGAGGATCTTCAAAGGAACTCAAGTGGGGACTGAACTGATTCTGTCTCCCCGAGCACAGACAGGACAAGCGTACGTTTCGATCCCTAGGCGCCTTGAGTATTGAGGGCCAGAAAGTTCACCAGCGAGTGATCACGGACGAAGGGGGCCAGCGCCAGCCAAACCGCGCTTGAGATTCTATTGTGCGTAATGGTGTGATGAGAGATAACGATTTGATGACTCGAATCGAAACGCGTTTAACGTTTATCGCTTGAGCAGTTCAAGGCATAACCAACGTTGAGTTACAGCCAGCGCTTCAGATGGCTGGCCGATTGCCGCTTGACGCTTCAATATGGTTAGATCAACAGTGCGTTCATCCAAGGGACCCTCCCAGTTCTCGCTTTAGCGCCAGGAATGTGACGCGCTGGCACACATGGTGTTCTCACCGTGACCTCTTATCTTGGCATAAACTTGTGTGGGCTTCGCATATTTTGGTTGTGATTTAGTGAGATTAAGTCTTCGGAGAAGGCGTCGAAACAAAGGAGTCAAGAGGGGTGAAGATGTGAGCATGTGGCAACTAGTGCTGAGAGAGAGTGTTCTGCTTATGAATGATGGATGTTGTTGGCTCGTCGTTACCTTAGTGCTTGTGTTGCATTGGAGTTCTGGGGTGTGTTGTAGTATTGACGAATGACAAGGAAGGTGATCTTGATGACTGATAGGGACGAGGCTACCATGATCAAATTGAGTATGACAATACAAGCTCTGTTGAGCTGCATAGAAGAAAAGTAAGGTAAAGATAATCTTTCATGAGATTGTAATTGTGAAGAAGAAGGTAACCTCCAGATCTGTCGAAGCTCTCAATACATTTGACTTCGCGGAGACTCTGTTTGGGAAAGAGCCTCCGTCAAACACGGTACCTGATTGGACCGCAATTCATAAACCGCCGCCACAGTAGGCCAGCCACATGTGGCACGATGATGACAGGAAACAACTGTCACCACGAATTCGTGAGGATTTCGTCTCCTCCAGACTTTCAAATCGCGACGCCAAGCGTCTGTCGCGCGTCATATTCGAGTCGTTCCGTATATTACCTGTATGGTTTACAGTCGGTTTCGCTGTTCTTAGGCTTCCCCCGATGAGCCCAGTAGCTCTAGAGCGCCATTTTCCCCTGGCCAATGTCTCGGAGGCCTAGGCATTGGCTATTCGAGCCAGGAGGCATGATGTTATTGGTCTGGGTGCAGCTCTTGACCTGGGCCTCACTATCATGGACGGCTCAAGCAATGCGGCAGGACCACCTTGTGCGGTTGCGCCAACAAACAGTTGATATGTTCTATCATGGGTTTGGCAATTACATGAAACATGCATTTCCTGAGGATGAGGTTTGTCTGGTGTCGCAACTGATCACTACTCAAAGCTGACTGTACTTTTTCCACAGCTTCGACCTTTGACGTGCTCGCCCCTTGCCCGAGATCGAGAAAATCCCGCCCATATCGGACTGAACGATGCCCTAGGAAACTACTCCCTTACACTCATCGATAGTCTATCGACACTTGCGATCCTCGCTGGAGGACCCGAAGATGCGTCAGGGACAGGGTCGAAAGCTCTGAGCGATTTCCAAGATGGAATAGCGGATTTTGTGCGATACTATGGTGATGGACGACCAGGTGTTTCGGGCCAGGGTATTCGAGCGACTGGATTTGACCTCGACAGCAAGGTTCAGGTTTTTGAGACCGTAATACGTGGACTGGGTGGCCTTCTCAGTGCGCATCTTTTTGCCATAGGGGAGCTGCCTATCGACGGGTATACTGTGCAGCCAGCCTGGGCGACCCAGGCGGATGATCCTCTTGAACTGGCGCCTATAACCTGGCCGAATGGTTTCAAATACGACGGTCAACTTTTAAGGCTGGCCCTCGATCTTGGACAAAGGCTTCTCCCAGCCTTCTATACAGACACCGGCATTCCATATCCTCGAGTCAATCTTCGACATGGGATTCCTTTCTATACAAACTCGCCCCTCTTTCGTCACATGGAGGGCAAATCTGAGACTGCTTCGGGAGAGATCACTGAGACTTGCAGTGCCGGCGCTGGAAGTCTTACCCTAGAGTTCACAGTTCTCAGCCGTTTATCAGGAGACGTTCGATTCGAGCAAGCGGCCAAGAGAGCTTTTTGGGCAGTGTGGGGACGAAGGAGTGAAATTGGACTCGTCGGTAACGGTCTGGATGCAGAGGGTGGACAGTGGATAGGGCCACACGCCGGAATTGGTGCTGGTATGGATAGCTTCTTCGAATATGCTTTGAAGAGCCATATCCTGCTTTCAGGACACGGCATGCCCAACAAATCAACCACTAGTCGACAGAGCAGCACTGAGTGGCTCGACCCCAACGTCCTTCACCCTCCTCTGCCTACCGAGCTACAGACATCTGAGGCGTTCTTGGATGCATGGCATCAGGCACACGCCTCTGTCAAGCGATATTTGTACACTGACAGAAGCCATTACCCGTACTACTCGAATAATCATCGCACAACTGGGCAACCATACACTATGTGGATTGATAGCCTGGGTGCCTTCTACCCTGGTCTGTTAGCTATGGCTGGCGAGGTCGATGAAGCCGTGGAGGCAAATCTTGTTTATACTGCTCTCTGGACGCGATATGCTGCTTTACCTGAGCGATGGTCTGTTCGCGAAAACACTGTTGATCAGGGGCTCGGTTGGTGGCCAGGCCGTCCCGAGTTCATAGAGTCAACATATTATATATACCGTGCCACACAAGACCCATGGTACTTGCATGTCGGAGAGATGGTTCTTAGAGACATTGAGCGACGATGTCGTGCTCCATGTGGATGGGCTGGTCTTCAAGACGTCAGAACAGGGGAGCTCTCTGACCGCATGGAAAGCTTCTTCCTTGGTGAAACCACAAAATACATGTACCTCCTCTTCGACCCAGACCATGCTCTCAACAAAGTTGATGCTGCGTTTGTATTTTCTACAGAGGGTCACCCCCTTATTATACCCAAGCGCAGCCGTCAGGAGCCGACTCGGCGACATTCGTTATCGAAACGTGTCGTACCCAAGAACGACACAATTGATGAGAACTTCACGCATTCGTGCCCGGTACCTAAAGTTCCAGGTCTTTCCGGGTCAGCTACGGCTGCTCGCCCTGATCTTTTCAGTGTCGCACTATTCGTCGACTTGCACAATACTCCCAATGTCCACGGACCCCTTGAAGCCGTAGAAGTCTTCGATCGGAAGAAAGGGCATGTAACGAGATATAGAGCTAAAACCAATCACACGATGTTTCCATGGACGTTACCGCCAACAATGCTGCCACAAGACGGCGTATGCGCCGCACCCGTTGAGCGCGTCATGACATGGATAGAGTTTCCACCCGGTGACACGGCAAGCTCGCTTGTGTCTCGTTTCGGAACGTCTCTCGTGTGGTACAGCCACAACGGACCAACGGTCCGCAACCTTGATGGCATGCGGCTTCAATTGGAACAGCAGAAGGGCGGCAAGGTTGCAGATCGATCCTGGAGAATTACACACGCGGCAAGTAGGGAGCTTGGTCGTCACGAGAATGTTTTCTTTCATGCGGAGCATGTGAGATCTTACAAAGACGATGCATTTACTTGTATTCGACGAAAGGACATCGTTGAGATTGACCTTCTCCTCGATACGCCAGAGAAGTCGAATGCCAGTGCTCCAGCACCCACCCAGGGCGTCAACGTATCTAGTGAGATTCTTCCGAGTCATGCGGCATTTCCTTCAGAATCACTTCTCAAGTCGCTTCTCCGTGCCGTGAGCTCCGTCTTTGAACCCGCATATACCGATCTCCCGGAGACGGAGACGGATGGTCCCGGCCCCACTATACTCCGTTGGACGGCTTATACGTCTACCGGCCCCGGCGCTTTTCCTCTGCCGCCCGTTATCGATACACCGATGGTCGGTTCACCCAGCTACAACTTCCGCAAGCCCATCGCCAACTTTCCTTGGAAAACCGTCTTCCTCGGTGGTGAAGCATGCGGTGCCCCCTTGCCCGAGTCATCGTCTCGTCAACATCAGATAATTGTCATTCGTCGCGGCGGCTGCTCATTCAGCGAAAAGTTAGAGCGCATACCTAGCTTTCCGGCATCGCCACACACACTACAACTTGTGATTGTCATTGACGAGGGCGATGATTCAGAAGAAGGCCCAGATGATATTGTTCGCCCCCTACTGACTACGGCACAAGTGACACCTCGAGGCATGGGGCGGCTCAACGGTGTGCCTCTCGTTCTTATGCGTGGAGCTAAGGGCGATTATGAACGTTTCGGTGAGGCTAAGGGTGTAGGCATGCGGCGCAAGTACGAGGTGGAGAGTCAAGGGATGTTGATAGAGAACGCCATTGTCTTATAACGAACACATAGAGTTCATATGCATGTCTCGGAGTTATTTTTGGTGGCCTTGATTGTCATTTTTGTATATTGCTGTTTTTGATAGCGTACGATACCTGCGGGCTTTGAGGGAAACAGGGAATATATGTCTCTTTGTATGATACGTCTAACAATCAAAGCCTTGCTTGTAAGCTCAACTTGAGATTTATAAACCTAGCTTAGAGGCCTACTCATAGAATCGACAATTACAATCCTGACTGTAGGTGGAATGATGCCCCTGCAAGGCATGTAATTGATGTCTCATGATGGCAAAGCAGCCAGAAGGTAGGCAGACAATACCAACGTTTATGATTATTAGTTTGCGATCTTTCTTTATATGGCTATATCAAGGTATCCTCCAAACCCCCCATTCTATATGCGCGAACCCGAAAAGACTTTTGCTGTTGTTGAGTCGTGAAAAAGCCATCCACAAAACGCCAACCAATATAGATCTCACTTAGTAAAACAAGTGAATTGCTGTAAAATTTGGTCACTACCGTCGCCAACACTTCGAAAACAAATAGAGCAAAAACAGACTCTCCAGGTCTAACAAAACATTCTCACAAATGCGCCGCGATGAGGCACAGCAGAGGTCGATGGATGGCCCGGCATCGCTTTATCGCTGGAAGTGGGATCGAAAATAGAGGAAGCCTGGCACCAGCCACTTAAGCATCTTCGAGAAGAATCTTGACAGGAGCAGTGCCGAGCTTCTCTTGGCCGTTTAGACCAGGGATCTCAAGAATAAACAAGTATCCAATGACCTCGCCCTTGAGCTGCTGGACGAGTTCAGCTGCAGCTTTTGCAGAGCCACCTGATGATTCATGTCAGTTATGGTCCTATACGCCTCATGCATACTGCTTTGCATCCAGATTTACTCACCCGTAGCAATGATGTCGTCCACAATGAGGACCTTCTGACCCTCACGGACGGCGTCTTCCTGCATCTGGAACAGATCCTTGCCGTACTCTTTCACGTACTCAGCGGTAGCACAAGGTCCAGGGAGCTTGCCCTGCTTGCGGACAGCAGCAAAGGAAACACCGAGACGGAGCGCCAGACCAGGGCCGAAGAGGAAGCCACGGGCGTCAAGGCCTACGATAACATCAGGCTTGGTAGGAAAAGCCTCGGCGATCTGAAGTGCGAGAGCATCGACAAGGGTGGCATGGGCGGTTGGGTCGGCGAAGAGAGGCATAATATCGACAAAGTTGATACCCGGGATAGGGAAGTCGGGGAAGCTTCGCAGCGACTTGCGCAGGCTTATCTTTGCACCGGAGAGTTCGGAGGAACCGGCGGCGGAGGAGGAGGGCTGTCGTCCCGAGGCATCTTGGCTAGCGACAGCGGTAGACGTGGTGTTGTTTATCGCTGAGGATGAGTTGGTAGAGGGGAGGGGTTCTTGAGCGCTCATTGTGGAGGGAAGAAGAGAGAAGGAGAAGAGAGAGAGGGAAGAGGCAGGGTAGAAGAAGGGGTGGGAGGGTCGGTAAAAAGAAGGAAGGAATAAGGGGAGAAGGAGAAAAGAGACGAGGGACACAGGGCAAGGCAAGTCGGGAAAGGGTGAGCGGAGGCAGTTGCCAGGCACAAGCACAAGGAGTGGTTTTTTTTTCCTGGTAGGCAGCTCAGGTAAGGAAGGTAGTCGGTGGTCAAGCCGCGTCGGAAGAAGTAGTTACAGTGGTTTAGTGGTAGGCGGAAAGAGAGTACGAACGAGGTACGTGCTCCGTCTACGTGAGTTACTTGGCTGATTTAGTACCTGACGGGCAAAACAGTAAGAGGCAGGTACAAGCACAATGGAAGGGTCTAAGGTAATTTTGTTTTGGCTGTGAACCTAGGTCCTACTATCCTAGGACAGGGCTGCCGAAAGACGGCGACGGATGCGCACCTCAACTTCAGTGAGTGGCATTGACGATGAGGAAGGAGGGGTGCAACCTAGGCATGCCGCAGGCGTGCGAGGGCTTAGTGGGGGAATGGCGGGCAGGTACGATTGAACGATTGGGAGCGAGGGGGAGGGGAACCCGACAGGGTCCCATTGATTTGGA